>JAJTUV010000595.1:600000-822118 GCA_021653895.1 Mastomys natalensis
TGGAATTGCAGCTCTTCTGAGATAGCATCTGCTTCATTTTAAAAAGTGAAAAACGTGTCAAAGATCAAGCTACTACCTCTCTGGGCAGGACAGCAAAGATCTTTTAGGCATTTTAAAAAACTCTAAGTCTTCTGAGGAGCTGGTTCAGCAGAAGAAGGACACAGGACAGATAGATTTTAGCACCTGTGTGAACCCTAATGTGTACCATGTTCGTTATGTGTTGACAGCCGAGCGTGAGATTGTCCGTGACATCAAAGAGAAGCTGTGCTATGTCGCTCTGGACTTTGAAAATGAGATGGCCACTGCTGCCTCCTCTTCTTCCCTGGAGAAGAGCTACGAACTGCCTGACGGGCAGGTGATCACCATCGGGAACGAACGCTTCCGCTGCCCAGAGACCCTCTTCCAGCCCTCTTTCATTGGTAGGCAAAGGGGAGTGGGGTCTCCCTGTTCTGTACCCAGACAAGCCTCTGCTATCAGGGCCCATTTGCAGGTAGAAGTAAACCAGGGCTTCAGAAACAGAAGCAGCTCTAACGTAGGGATGGTGTCACATCTCCAAAATGAGAAGACACAGGGAGCCAAGAAAGGAGTTGTCTCCCGTGGAAAACTCTTATGTCAGAGTCAAGACAGACGCATTCTCTGCACATAACTCGAAGGTTAAAAGTTATCTATGGGGGGCTGGTGAGATGGCTCAGTGGTTAAGAGCACTGACTGCTCTTCCGGAGGTCATGAATGGAGCGCTGGGGTGGTTGGGGAAGAGGATCTGAGTGCTGGGAGTTTGGGGTTGCTGACAGAAAAGGAAAACAGAACAAATAGAGAGCATCTATACCATGTTGGCATGGCAGCATCACATAGGGTCTGGCACAGTCATCCTCTTTGGAGCCTGGGAGCCTGGGCTTGACACTGTTCTATTTTCACGATCTTGAGAATGTCACTAAACCTTTCCAAGACTCGATTTCTTCGTACTAGGATAGTTGGAAGGTTTTTAGCAGAGTTGTGTAGTGCCCTCAGCCCTTTTCCCTGTCCAAAACAAGCATTCAACAATTGGTTTACTGCCAGCAATTAATAATTAGCTGGTGGCATTGCTATTTTAACTAGAGCGCAATGCTAAGAAGGCTGAGAGGGCCAACTAGGGGTTTATTTTTTAAAATTATTTTTAAAAACTATTGAGTGGTCAGAAGTCAACAAGAAACTCAGTCCCTCGCCCCTACCCATTTAAAAAAAAAAGTCTGTACAAACATTGCATAAAAAGCATCTTTGGCAGCTGGGCGTGGTAGTACATCCCTTTAATCCCACTAGGAAAGCAAAGGCAGGCAAATAAATGTCTATGAGTTCGAGGCCAGTTTGTTCTATAGAGTAAGTTCCAGGCCAGTCAAGGATACATAGGGGGACCTGTGTTTTAACCAAAACCAAACAAAAACTTTATCCAAGTCGGAGAGACACTATGCTGATTGTTACACCATTCAATCTTGGGTGTTGGGGATACAAAGTAACAGCTGTGGAGATGGAGAGGCTGCCCTGATCCATGGCCCTGGCTCTGCCTCTTATAGGGCATCTGAAGGCTCTGTAATCAAGCCAATTATAGCAGAATTTCAATCAAGACACTGGTGTTACCATGTTGTAATCTCAACCTGGAAGTGCTGCAGCTGAACCTCCTCCTTTAGACAAGAGGCAGGAGGATGGTATGGAATGCAAAAAGGTCCTTTCGGTTCTTGAATGGTAGTTTCAGTTCACTATGCCTGCCAGCCTCATCTAGGACGTCACTTAGTTGAGCCAACTTGATTTTCTATTTTCAGCCTGAGTTTTATCCAGCATCCAAAGATAACGGACTGTGTCTCTTTTCCAGGGATGGAGTCTGCGGGCATCCACGAAACCACCTATAACAGCATCATGAAGTGTGATATTGACATCAGGAAGGATCTCTATGCTAACAACGTCCTCTCCGGGGGCACCACCATGTACCCAGGCATTGCTGACAGGATGCAGAAGGAGATCACAGCTCTCGCACCCAGCACCATGAAGATCAAGGTACCACACTAAGACCCTCTAACTCAGGAAGCAGCAGAAGGGGCATTTCTAGAACAGCTACAAGCATATGAGGCAGTTTAACACGCTCTCTGTTCTTTCCAAAGGGAATGAGGCCAAGGTGACAGTGGGCTAGACTTAAACACTTAAAACAGACCCTGAAGAGTCCTGTCCTGAGATCTATAGGGAGAGAGTGAGCCACTGTTTCCTGGAGAGCCTGTGCTCTTTTAATGCATGTCAGAAAGCTAAAACCCCTTCCCTATATCCCTAGCTGAGCATGTTGCCAACCCTACTTACTTGAGGTTTGAGAACAGACAGGCTGCATCCAGCAAGTGTTAGGCAAGTCTCAGTTCTCCAAACCTTACTTCTGATATGGAAGTGAATGTGAAAATCAGGGGCCCGATATGATCAGAGAACACAGACATCCAGTAAAACTGGGACACCCAGATGATACATTCATTATTCAAGCAATGTTCTAAAATTATCACCAAACCCCCTCACCATGGAAAAACAAAAATGTATGGCTTCAAAGCAAAGCTCCCCTGAGGGTCAGTTTTGAAATTAAACCTGATATTGGCACAGCCACTTGTGACCATCACTGACAGTCCCCTGAGACAGTGTCTTTGGCTGCAATTTGAGAATCACTGGATGCCTATTCCTCAAAATTATTATAGGGATTAAGTAAGCTAGAACTGTATAACTCTTGGCACAAGGCTAACCCACTGAGAGCTTGGTGAACGAGAAAAGATTAAATGTTGAACCAGATGGAGATAGTCAGAAATTAAACCCCTGGCTAGCATTTCTGAGAACTTGATTCACTAGAGCCAGTTTGGGTTTACCCTATGTAGGGATAAAGGAATTAGGGATGGTTTGGCAGAGAGTACAGGGAAAGGGAGGAAGAAAAATCAATAAGTGTACTGTAGAAACACTCTAGCTTCTTCAAACCCATCTCCCCACAGAGAAGAATGTCCTTGTTTTCCAGGAAGGGCCAGCATAAGACACTTCCGCTGGGCACTAATGTTCTTCCTTTCTTACCCCGACAGATCATTGCCCCTCCTGAACGCAAGTACTCTGTCTGGATCGGTGGCTCCATCCTGGCTTCTCTCTCTACCTTCCAGCAGATGTGGATCAGCAAACAGGAATATGACGAAGCTGGTCCCTCCATTGTCCACCGCAAATGCTTCTAAGTCACCCCTCAGCTCTGTCTCTAGCACATAACTGTGAATGTTTTGTGGATCAGCGCCTTCAGTTCCTTTCTTTCCAAATCATTCCTGCCCAAAGCTTTGATTTGTTACTCGTGTTTTTAATAAATCAGACATGTGCTACCCTTAACTTCTAGCCCTGGCCTGTCAACACTGATTCAGTTGTTTCTGTTAGGTGAGAATCACTTCTTATAGGGTGGCTCCCTCTAGTGGTCAGTAGAGGATGTGACACAATAAGAACAGTAAATTCCCAGGCAACACATACATCACTTCAACAGAGAAAGCCCCACTTAAATAATGCAAACAGGGTACATTTGAGAGTGCCTAGAACATGTATAGGTTACATATAATAATATATATTAGTGCCAGTAGGAAAAATCTACACTTACTTTACAACTTGAGTGACTATTTTACTTTATACATATAGATGACCTGATAGGTAAAAACAATTTTACATGGCAAGCAATAAAATTTCATCTTTTGTATTAAAGCACACACATATGGACAGATATGCATGTGTGACTTTTAATTTGCATCAAGCCTTGCATATTATTTAACTTTAACGTACATCAAACTTGGCATATTTAAGAAAGTGTAATTTTTTTTTAGTTTGTTTTTAAAAATAACATAGGTTTTAGAACCCGTGAAACTACTTTAAAAGTCTCACTGTGTACTTGGATCATTGCTTCTTCTTCCTTTGGCCAATATCTGAAAAAAAAACTGCAGAGTAGATGTATTTACAATAAAAGGAAGGGGAAAATGGCAGTACTCTCCAAAGCTAGTCATACCATGCATCATACACAAGCCTCTCATAGGTCATCACCACTGTGTGGAGACAGTATTATCATCAGTCACCAGATGAGGAAGCAAAGGGCGTCCCAAAAATGTGGTTACTTCCATGGGGAGCTAAAGACCAACAGTTCCTTTGCCTATCAGATTGGAACTACAAAGGTTTATTTGGTTTCTGTTTTTTTGTTTGTTTGTTTGTTTTTTGTTTTGTTTTGTTTTAAATACCAGACATATCGGGGCTGGAGAGTTGGCTCTGCAGTTAATAATACTTGTTGCTCTTGCAGAAGCTCCAGCCTCAGTTCCTAGTACCCATATGGTGGCTTACAACTGGTTGGCTGTGACTCAGGTCCCAGGGGATCCAAATCTCTCTTCTGACCTTTGCTGGCCCCAGGCATGCGTGTGGTACACATATAGACATGCAGACAAAAAAGCCAAACATGTAAAATAATAAGATACGTGAAGCTGGATAAAATTTGACAGCCAGACATCTTGTTATTTGCAGCACAATTTATTTCTGATGGTATCATTTGGGTATCTTAATAGGGAGGGACTGAACCCCATGTGGTTCTCTTTTGAGACACAGCAACCCAAAAAAAGAAAAAAAGAAAAGAAAAGAAAATTTCAAATGTGCAAGAACAATAAATATCAAAGTTTTGGTCTAAAATATATAAATATAAAATATCAGTCACTTCTGAAAACATCATAAGAAATTCGGCAACCACACGTGTCCATGGCAGGCGTCTGACAGAGATGCTCCTGCATTTGGGGCATGTCATCTCAGATCCAACACAGTTGTTTTTATATCCTTTACTAACACATGGCTGCATATCTAGAAAAGGAAAAAAAACACACAGTGTTACATAATAATGTTTACTGTGTGGTTTTCTTTAGGGAAGGTATATGAATTTCCTCTTTTTTTTTTTCATGAATTTTATCATTATTGCTAAATGTGGTTAGGGTCCACATAACATAAACATCTATGAGAATAATTTGTGCAGCCTATTCACACTGAACATCGTGGAGATAATTGCTGCCTTTGAGCCAGGCGTGGTGGAGCACACCTTTAATCATTGCTCTCAGGTGGCAGAGGCAGGCGGGTCTCTCTGAGTTTGAGGGCAGAGTGATCTAGAGAGTGAGTTCCAAGGCTACATACATAGCAAGATCCTGTCTTGATGATGATGATGATGATGATGATGATTATATATAATAATATACAACAATCACTCATGAGGCCTACTCACACTGAACAACTTGGGGTCCTTGGTGTGAGGATGGAAGCCCTTCTTTTTACAAGTAGAAACTTCAAGCATGCCAGCGTTGGTGAGCCTGAAAATGCCGGTGCTAAACAAGAGGTTGAAAATAAGCACAAAGTTAAGGACCATCCTGGAAGACATAAATATGCACCTCCCTCAAACAGGGAAGCAGAAGAAGACACACACTAGGAACACCCCACGACTTCCACAACGAACTTAAGAAACATTGATCTCCAAGTACTTAGAGGACCCCAAAGGGACAGGTAGCTGAGTGGCTGAGAACTCATATGAGACACCATACATATGTCCTCCATCTGAGCAAACAGTTCTAATTCCTGTAATAATGTTAGTATTCTTTATATCAACCAGCAGGTATGTGGCAGTGTCAGACACTACAATAGAAACTATCATCTAGTGTCTTCTTGTCAATCCAAGACAGGTAGACTCAGCCTCTTTGTCTGCCTGGTTCTTACGATTATAATTACTTTGTAAACTGAAGTCTTCCAGACAATGAAAAGCCATTCATTCCTGTCTTCAAAGATCTATCACAACAATAGCGAATGGCTGGATGTGTTGACAGGGGAGAGTTGGAATGTTACAGACAAGTGCCTCAGAGCCAAGTACCGTGGCCCGGTGGACTCAGGAGAGCTTTCTCCTTTCACTTACTCTTGATGCTTTGGGGAGCACACAATGGCAATGGCCTCCGGCAACATAAGCTGATAGGAGCACTGAGTATGAAGATCCACACTGGACAGAAACGCCGTCTGCGTGGGGTGCGTCTACAAACGGGAAAGAAAAGTCTCATTAGGGAAGGCCAGACTTTCCTCAAAACATCTCCTGTAGCTTTCACTAAGCAAATACACATAAAAACATGTTTCAGTGAGGGTTGACAAGATGGCTCAGAGGGCAAAAGGGCTTGCCATGAAATCCGACGGCCTGGCTTAGATCCCTGAAACCTATGGTGGGGGGAGAGAACTGACTCCCTGGAGTGTGCCCTCTAAAGTGTACATGTGTGCCACAGCACCTGGATACCTGCACTTGCACACATCACACCACCACCACCAATAATAATAATAATAACTATTAATAATAATAATAATACACAAATAAAAATTAATTGGGAGGAGCTGACAGAATTCTTCTTTTTCTACCATACTCTTGTTTGTTTGGAATAACTCTGACCCAGAGACAAAGTTCCTAGGAGTGTATCTACTTTCCTTGTGGGAAAGAGTGAGATATCTCCACTTGCAAGAGGCTTTAAATAGACCCTCCATTAATCTAATGAGCTAAGAATCTTACTATCTCAGTCCACATACAAGAATCTCCAGGCTTGGAAGGATGAAGTCTGGCCAAGAGATCAGAAAGCTGGGATAGTGGACTCCTTTGTATTATTTTAGAACTAAACATAGCAGGCTCCTGAGACTGTCCATGGCTCTTCATCCTTATAAACAGGAGGAGGGGGTCTCCAAGTTGCTAAAGGTGTTTGAGACCCATTGGGCTTAGCCACCGAAAATGCACAAAGAGAAGGAAGAGGAGAATCTAAACACAATCCTGTCTAGACTAAACACACACCTTGCCATCGGGCCACACACACAGTAGGTCCATTGTCAAAATGCAAAGATTTCATAGAGGAATGAGCAAGACGACTTGGCAGCCTCTCCTCTGCCAGAGAATGCCTTTTTCAAGTAAAACAGAGCTTTCTATGTCACGGCAAGTCAGCAAGCAGGTGGTCAATAGAAAAGTTACTCTGTCCACCACTTTATTTCAGACAGAATGCACCCGTGTAAGCACCTGAACCCTTCATTTCTGCCTCTAAGAACTGTTTCTATGCTCATGAAGACATCTCTCCCATGGGAGCATGGCACTCCCATTGCAAAGGAAAATGGTGGTGGTGATGATGGTGATGGTGGTAGTGGTGTTGATGATGGTGGTGGTGATGGTTGTTATGGTGATCATAATGGTTGTTATGGTGATGATGGTGTTGGTGATGGTGGCAGTGGTAGTGACACCAGCAGTAAATGCCATCTATTACAAAGGAATAAAGTACTGGTCAGGAAACTAATGACATCCCATGAATTATGACAGAGTTCTCACTAAGGTCTGTGCTGTCGTTCTCTCCACCCCCATTCTACGGACAAGGAGATGACTGAGACAAACAGCACTGTGACTTCAAGAAGTCTCAAGAGTCAGTCAAGCCAAGACGTTCACAATTCAAATCCAGGCGTCTGCCAGATCTAGACTCTGGCTTTCATCCTGATGACGAGAGTTAAGATCGAGGACCCAGCCCTAGGGTGAGTTGCTGTTATTGTATGCTGTAAAAACCAACACAACTTCCCTGAGTTTCAGAAATGTGTATTTTCATTCAATTTCAACAGCTTGATACAATAAAATCAATTCAAATCTAAAGTCCTAGACATCCAGAATATTGACAAGTCTGTTACTTAAACAACTTAAACTCACTAAGCATATGTAACAGACACAGCCCATCTTAGGGAAACTTTTGATCCTAGTTTGGGAATTGTTTATCAAGAATAACACTGACTGACCTGCATATGTAATTTTTAAAACTACCACTTTTAATCTGTTATAATTCCTTGATACAGCTTGTGTATGTGCACATGCATGTGTGTGTGTGTGTGTGTGTGTGTGTGTGTTCGTGTATATGTGGTGTCTGTGTATGTGTGTATGTGTGACTGTGTGTAGATACGTGTATGCATGCATTTATGCATGTGTAATACAGTGGTACATGTACATATTTATGTGTGTGTGTACATGTATGCATTGCTCCTGTTTACAAATAAATTCTCACATTTGAGTGGCAGTTCATACTCTTCAGAGGACTTTCCAGTCCTATGGCCTTTACTGATAACATCAACTCAATGCTCTCATTAGCTTCACTTAATCAATGAGAAAACTTGAAAATAAGGAGTTAAGAGTCAGGACTTAGGGGATAGAGGGACTCAAAGATGGAGCAAGAGTGACATCTCCTCCAACCTCTTAAACCATATTGCAGTAACTCTTAGCACACATGTATGCATGTGTGTGCATGTGAGTGCGTATGTGTGTGTGTGTGCCCACACTATTACCCAACCATCTTCTACAAACTAAATGCAAACTAAACCCTGCTTGTTCTTTTGAGTCTATTGCAGACACCCAGACAGTGTGCTGGGACTTTCGGTCTGCATCCTACCCTAGTGAGATGACTTGTTACTGCTATCATCAGAATGATGGCATCCCTTTGACTTTCTATAGGGGAAAGAGAAATTGTCTAATCGAAGAGATGGCAGTAGGAACCACAGTCTTTAGGAGGTGACCAACAGCAGCCCAGCATAAGGGATTCTGGGTGAGGGGACTGCTCTCTTGATCCTCTATCTTCCACCATGCAAGGATAGAGCAACAAGCTGTTGTCTTGGAAGCAGAAAGCTGCTCTCACTGGACACCAGTGCCAAAGCCCTGATGTTTCTCCCAGTCCTTATAACTGTCAGACTGAACCCTGTTTTCTTTATAAATTATCTAGTCTCAGATACTACAAATACACAAAAGAACACAGTTCCCAGACAGAGCTTTGTATAACTAAATAAAAAGAAAAATCCCCTCGATAATCTGAACTATGAAAAAGAAATAGACCACCTTCATTCATAGTTTTTCCAAGCCTCTAGAAAATGTTGAGAAATTATCCTGGTGTTTTCTCATTAACACTGAGCATTACATGAAGTTATGGGTTCCCACAGTTATGGGTCCCACTTTGTGGAGGACCAAGCCGCCATCACAGTTAACCTCGCTTGCCAGTTCTCTGATCATGAACTCTTAGCAGAGCTGACATTTATTAAACCCATGTCTATTTGATGTATAAGCCCAGTTTCATACCTACAGTGGCCTGGAAGATGTCAGAACCCAATATTTTGACCCTAGTCATCTGTGCAAGTTCCCATCCATCTTATGAATACACTTCTGCTCTGCAAGTCAAGGCAGTGTCGTGTGCGGACCCTCTTCAGTACACACAGACATTGTTTAAAAGAAGTGCCATCAGAAAAAGGCTTATAATCTAATTTAGACCCATACCAAAGGAAAGGAGGTTATTACACAGTTAAGAATTTGGCTAAGGCTAAATCTAATCTGTTGGATTATCTGAACCCATCAGAGCAAGAGCTACTGCTACGCGTTACCTTTCTTAATTCTGAGTGAAACACACAAGTATAGAATACCCCTTTCAAATCCAAATGTGACAGATTCATACACAACTCGCATTGAATAAATTGCTTTGATATCATGATACTTAATACCTCCAGGAAAATATAAAAATAATAAATTATTTAAATTCATCCAAATTCCTGTATGAAGAAAACAACACACCATACAGAAATAAAGGGAAACCCAGAGGGCCAAACATACGTGAATCCATCCCAGTGTGAGGAGGCCGTGTTGATCCTGAACACTGAATAATTCCTCTACGTTCTCCACATCACAATAGTCTGGGCCAGCAGACTGCTTTGGCACGACCACATGGGTAATGGTGAATTCATTGTGTGTCTAGAAGACAAACAAAGTAAAACACCTCTGACAGAAGAGACATCTGAGCAGAATGTCACTGTCTAGCAGACCTCACCCCGTGTGCCATCCCCTCACTACACACTCTTACAATTAAAAAACAAGCAGAAAAATTGACTCTACTTAAAGTTTTGGACATCTGTTATTTGGGGCTTGAAACCCATTGCTGCCGTAGAAAGTACAGGGGAATTAGTATCAGGGCGAGCAAAGGTAATGGATGTATAGTTAGCAAACGATGTCTTGGCATACTTGACCTACAACGGAAAATGTCTTCACACTGCAAGGCCAGGTTCCTTTAGAGAGATAGACTAATTTCTCAAATGCGTGATGTTACTTAAAGGTATTCCTATGAGTTGTAGGGGCTGGTGTCTTCTCTTTATTAATTGTATGTAATTATGGAAGAATTAGTATTTTCCTCTAAGAGTTGCCAGTGTCTTTCAAAATTAAAATAACATGGCTTTTACAATTAAGGAAGAAGAAACATGTCGCTCTCCCTGGGGAAAAGGTAAGTGTGGAAAAGAAAGGGTCTTCAAGTAAAGAGGAGGGCTTTAGGTCACCGAGCTGTGAGATGCTGTCGTCTTCCAGGCCTGGGGACTTCCCACCCTTATAAAGCACCGTCCGCTCTCCAGCCTTGCTCTCCAGCCTCAGGGCCTTCCGAGGTGCTGAGTTCTAGTCCCTAAATCTTTCCTTGTTATCTACCATTTTTCTAAATAGTTTGCTTATAGCATTTTATGGTGTTTCTGAAATTTTAGAGCTCATTTTTTTTTTTTTTTTAGAATGCCGAATCTACAAAAAATGCCCGTAGTTTAACGATGTTAATATTAACTTCATATTGTTACCCTCTCCCCTTCTACCCTGCTCTTTCTATCACAGGGAAGCCGGTACTACTCAAAGCATCCTATTGAAAGATGAAATAAGATCATACCAGCTTTCCACAGAGGATCCCACAGGTTTCTATTCCTCTCACTGTGTTGGAGTCAGCCAGCAGCAGAAATTTATGGCAAAGATCTCTTGATAAAACTACACACCTCAGTCCTTCAACCACCAAATCTAAGACAGAAAAGAGAAACACAATAAAACCAAGTTTTGGATCACGTCCTTTCGAATTTCAGTGAGCAACTAAAGTACAGGTTTCAACACTTTCCATAGTTAGCTAAAAAAAAAAAAAAAAATCAAACCTCTTGAAAGTAAACATGGATTAGAAGGAGGGTAAACTGACATGTACGTTTTATCTACAAAATATTTTATAATCTCTCTGCACACCACAAACATGCCAGAGAACTCATGGACGGGCCACAATTGACACATCGTCGTAAGACACAGGATGGAAACTCCTTATCATGTTTGCTACGTGTGACCTTCTACCATGCTGTGATCCATCAGTAGACAAAAGCACATTTTTTTTTTAAACAATTTCTAGTAACGTAGCATGCGCAATGGCTGCCTACCAAATTCCTTTAATAGGTGCCTCTGTGAAAAAGAAATGCCTATTCAATTTGAGAAATTTCGTAGAGTCGGTATGGTAGCGCTTTACACCACTACATGCTGGTGGAAAGCCCCCACTGTTCACAGCTTAGCTGTCGATGGGACTGAGACCCTACCAGCTCAGGCTGATGTTAAACACCGAAGTAGCTCAACAACCAATTTTTCAGTATCTTCTTTCCTTTCCAGTGTTTCCCTTTAACATGTATACATGTCTTGAATAAAACACAATGAAGGAAAACAAATGCTAGGACTCCTCATTCAAAATCTCTACTCGGTATCAAAATATGATTGCTCTATAATCAGGCAGGTTCCATGGGTTGGATTTTAAAGGTGGAGAAAGTGAAGGTCAGCTGCACCTGTGTCCCTCATCACTTACTCTGAACAGCACTCAGGGTGGCCGCTGGTTTTAGGGCCCTGTTCACCGGAGGAGAGGAGTTAGTGACATCGCTTCCGTCACTTTTATGAGGATGGTCTGCAAATACATTCCTCAGAGAGTTGTTCTGGTGAGTGGAAAAGCAGGACAGTCCACTTCCGTCAGTCTGCTCAGACAGCACTGGGGAGTCCTGACTTCGTGTCTGGCCCCGAGCCAACTCCTGCTTCTTGAGTTGATCTTCGAAAAACAGGAACTGTTCGGTCTCTAGTTGCTGCTGGCGCATCTGAGCTATCCGCTGCCGCTCTGCCTCTATCAGTCTCTGGTGTTCCAACTTTTTGAGAATTTCTGCTTTATATTTGTTCTAAGATCGTTGACAGGAGGAAAAAAAAATGTTAAGTTTTCTGAGACAAAAACATCAAACTGAAAGTAGATAGTTTCAGTCCTCTGGCAGAGAGAGAGGGAGGGAGGGAGGGAGGGAGGGAGGGAGGGAGGGGGAGGGAGGGAGGGAGGGAGGGAGGGAGGGAGACAGAGAGACAAAGACAGAGACAGGGAGACAGAGATATTCTTAGTAAAACAGAAAAATAAACGTTACAGCAAAAACATTTAATTTGATGAACACAGCCTATGAATTCATCACATTCCACCAAAAACTGCACAGCAGGTGTGCTGTCTATATTCCCCAGTGCTTCTACATACTGGAATACCAGTGTCCTGTTTTCCTGACTCCTCAGACCACTTGGAGCAAAGAGTCTCACCTCTTAAATGGCACTGTCCACTCAGGTAGCTGCTTTCCAGATACTCCTGTTTAAACCCAAACTAGCTGAGCTTAGATGAATTTAGCAATGTGGTTCTCAGACACACTAGTCACATTCTGAGTACCCAGCAGTCTCCTGGGCTGGGGCTGCTGTGCAGGAAATGCCAAATGGAGCATGTCCATTATATGAAGACAGTCTTTGGCTTGGGGCTCCCAAGAACCTTTCTGTATTTGTCTATAGCATGCCTCCTCTAGGGGTACATCATGATGAAAGGGAATCACAGAGAAATGGCTCCCAAAAGTGTTCCACATCTCTTCTATCAGAACTAACCAAAAATTAGGCTAAATTTAGAATTAGGCCTAATTAAGAATCGAAACGTGAGTGCTAAACAAATACCTGGGCCTTATCAGATTAGAGGGATATCAAGGCTAGTAAGTTCCAATGGATGCTGAAAGAAACGTAGTGGCAAGGTACTGTTAGGTACTTCAGGAGACTCAGTTTACAGTAACGCTTTACACACTCATCACTCTGGACCTTGTTAGCATTAGGAATTCTGATTTGACATGTGTTCTACGTTTCTAACAAGCATCATGGGACGTTGGTCCTGCCCACGGTCGGGGCTTACAGGTAGGTTTCTTACTCTCCCCTAGGACTGACTGTCGCCACTCTTCCACTCCAGAAATTTCCACACGGATACATGAGGCCACTGGTATTAGCACAAGTAGAACACAGCACAGCTGTCTGATCTGCTCCTCCCAGAGTAAAGGAATACCACTTATATTCCCTCTACAGATTAGTCAAAACACCTCATGCTAGCCAGTCTTCCCGCTCTGGGACTCTTTGCGGCGGTAGAGAGATTGAAGTGAAGTAAGAAGTGATAGAGCCGGCAACTTCCAAAGCGAAGAGACAAAGCAGTGTATCTGTTGGAGCTTGGTTTGGTGCTGCTGTGTATTCAAATCCTAAATTCTGTAGCCCAAGACGTGGTTGCCCCCAGATGAGAGAATTCTCGTGTACACCGCCCTTTATTATGTAATCCTTGCTCCCCAATTGAAAGCTATTGGTTAATAAAAGTGGCTACAGCCAATTACTGAAGAGAATACAGGTAGGCGGGGCTTTGGTTACTAGGCTGGGCGTCATGGGTAGAGAGACAGAGAGAAGAGAACAGGAGGTCTCCATCAGATGTGGTGGACCAGGAGCACTTGACTGAGTGAAATGCCCCCTGAGGACAGACTGATAGAGCAGAAATAACCTGAGTGAGACTCAAACAACAATTACATAGGGCACCTGGGGAATTAACAGCCTAGAATATAGAAAAATAGATTAGGTCTAACTTCCCCCAGAAATTATGCTAAAGCTAATAAAAAATAATCCATAGGATTTTGACTCAATTATTAGGGGTTCTGGCTGGGTCATATTAAGAACTAATAGAGTTGTTAAAAACCATTTAAAGCAACACATGTCTAGTAATCTCATACAACATAAGGATTTGCATCCCGAGTTTGAGAATGTCAGAGATTTACTAGTTAAACTCTCCTTTTCATGCCCTCTAGTCTTCTTTCACTATGTAATAAGAATTCAGAAATGAAAATCCATTGGAGCTCTGACGATGCCTCGGGCACGTGGCTAGCTGTTCTATCTTGACGGAATGTTGACTGTACTATTTAAGACCTGGATTCACATTTCCAAGTCCTACGTGATTATAAACATCAAAAATCATGCTCTGTTCTGTCTACTTTCTGAAGCTTCTGATCATCTGAAAAAAAAAAAAAAAGCATCAGCCATCTGGCTCAAGGTTACACTGGCAAGGGCTGGTCGGAAGCTCTATTTAAATCACGGTAGGAAATCTATTTGCTAATGCGCTGCTTTATGAGATGTTTTAAGGAATGAAAACACCACATCCTTAGAGCATGTGCTTCACCGGAACACCCACATGAATTCTTTATTAGCTTTACATCATTGCATGTTTAATTTTTAATTTACATGTATACATTTCAAAAACTCATACACAAATGATATTTTAAAAAACCATTTTCACAGAAAACTGTGAAGAAATAAATGTACTGACTGAACTTACTTTACTTTGCAAATACTCTTGGTATTCCATGTTGTATTTTCTTAGCAGGTTCGTTTTCAATTCGTCCGTCCTTGGGAATGCAATCTCCTTCAGTTTCTTTCAAAAACATATAAACATACCGATTAGAGAGATTTTTTTCAGTATACCCTTTCAGAGCATCAGCTGAGAAAGACACACAGCTGGAGTGCTCAGAAAAAATAGATCTATTCTAGGATTCCAAAATACAGTTTTTAGGAATGACGGAAAATTAAAAAAAAAAAAAAATAGTGTGTTCCTTTATAAAATCTCTATTTATTCTGCTAGTTAGATAAGTATTTTAGGTAGGACTAATAGGATTTCACATTGCATATGTAAATCACCTAACATTGGTGTTACAAGGGGTATTAAGGTGTATATGGTGGGTAGGGGTGTCAAATGTAAAAAGCAGCTGAGGAACCTTTTACAACAACTTGTATTCCAAGTCCTAATCCCAGATCTACTGAATTCACTTCTCCAGCAAGCTCTTAGAGAGCCAAGATAGTCAACTTCTACATTGGTTCTTAATGGCAGGAAAACCTAGGAAACTGGATAGAGTCCAATCATACCCTCCCTTCTGGAAGAAAGGAAGCAAAAGCCTAGGGAGATTGGCTCATACACATTGGTAATAGATGATCCAGTTGGACGAGGATCCAAGCATCTCATCCCTAGCTTAACTCTCCCACCAAAATTCCTTTCTAGGAAGTAAATACCACAGGGATGGGTCCTAACAAACATATATTGCAGTGACTTTGTTACTATGTGAAAGTCACAGTATAAACTTACACAAATAAAGACGGTTACAATGTCTCTAAATAATTAAATTCAATGGGACCACTGTCCTCTATAGGGCTCAGGAGTTGAGCACACTCTTGTGACTGTAGCTAAAACTTGGGGCTACCTTAAAAATCCCCACTCATTTTAAGATAGTTACTCCATCCAGTGGAGAGTAACCAACAGCAGCTAATGTGGCTGGTTCAAGTAAGCCCAGGAAAACAACCAGTCTCTCAGTCTCTGGGAGGAATTCTCTCATCTTATTTTTTGTAATGTCAATTAGACACCTTGAATGCACAGAGTCATAATCATTAGACATCTTAGGGAGAAATTAAACTGTCATGTTTGATGGAATGGGTCCTTGTTCTAATACTCTCCAGAGGTCAGGGCAAGGATGAAAGGAGGCTGTGAATCGATAATGGATACTTGGGGGCATTTGATCCCACAGTGGAGAATCAGTCCAGTATACCTTCATGATATCCTGCTTCTCTGGAACTGCACACTGCTGGTAATCTCGATGGCTGGGAAGTTTTTCTACAAATAATCTAGAGAAAGAGAAAATACAGCATTAGCATCCCGTGAGAACAAAAATTCAGTGACTTTCTAACAATCAGTCTTTTTTTTTTTTTTAAATCCACTCAAAAACTTTTTATTTAACTGTGTTCTTTACACCCACCCACTCTCTAAAGGTTGGTATACCTATTATTCTGGGTAAACAAGTACTTTCAGAAACAAAGTGTTCTTCATTTAATTGTGCTGGCTAGTGTTTTATCCATTTGAAACAAGCTCAATTGAGAAAAAATGCTTCCTTTGGATTGGCCTGTAAGCAAGTCTGTGAGACTTTTATTTGATTAATGATCCCTGTGGGAAGGTCCAGTCCACTATGGGTGGTGCTATTCCTAGGCAGGTGGTCCTCGATTGTATAAGAAAGCAAGCTGAGCAAGCCATGAGGAATAAACTAGTAAGCATGGTTCCTCCATGGATTCTGCTTTCAGTTTCTGCATCTAGGTTTCTACCCAAGTTCTTGTCTTGACTTCCCTTCACGATGGACTGTGATTGGACTGCTGAAATATTAACCCTTTGTTCCTCAAGTTACTTTTGGTTATGGCCTTTATCACAGCAACAGAAAGCAAACTAAGACAAGGGTTAAGGTCAGGATTTCTACATACTTGCTACATACTCCCTTCTAGAAAACTCTAGTTTTTCTTGGGTCCTGGGTATTTGAACTTGCCCCACCCCCAGCCCAGGACACTGTCTCAGTTATGTGCAAGATTTTGGAACAATGGGTATAAATCCCTTTAATCCCTAAAAAGACTCAAACACCCACCCATGAATCAGCATCACTGTCATGTGTTTATAAAAACTCATAACTGAATAGTCACAGCTAAGAGAGAGAGCAACAGAATCACTAGTGAACGTGTTAAATGGAAATCATTTTCCACCACACTCTGGAGGAAAAAGATTCAGCAGAGGTGAAGAAGAAAAAAAAAAAAAAAACATGAGAAACAGGTGTACTGCTCCCAGGGAAAGTGAAGATAGAAATTCTGCAGGCGTTCAAGTTTCTCTTCCGTATTCTATGATGTGTCCCTGGCATGAAGAATAGTATCAGCCCAGAATAAGTGATCAATATAGATTTGCAAAACGAATGACTAGCATTTTCTTAATAGATTGTGGTGGGGTGTAGAGCATCTAATACAGGTAGCTTATGACTACTGATTTTGATACTTTCAACCACACAGACATATTCATTTTATTTCACCTGATAGAAAGGTTATAGGTCATACTTAAATACAAGTATAACTTCATTTCTGGCATATGGCAGCGAAGGCTTGCAGAAGCTAAAGGAAAGCAGTTAGCTGCCAAAGACTTCAGAAACAGGAAAATCACAGACCCTCAGAACTAAAGTGTCCTCAGAGATTTTCTCCCATAAGGCCTTATTTGTTGATACATCATTCAGGCCCAGGGAAAGTAAGTGATGTAGAAATTCTCACTCAGCTAATACGACAAGAGAATTTAAACACTCGGAAGACTCGCTAACCCAGAGCGGGATGTGATGGATGTGCAGAAGTTTACACAAAATTGGACCTGAAGGTAGAAAATATATGACCCATTGAAAATATAGTTCAGAAACTGAAGCTTTTAGAGCATTTCAGTCATAAACTGTGATGGACAATCCTTAGTTTCATATTTATTGTTCAACTTCCTGCTAACAATTGATTTTTCAATTGGGATGAAGGCAGTCACTCATTCTCTAGATGTTCAAGTTAATCTTTCAAGCTCATTATCTTAGAAATTAAATAATATGTAAATTCTTTTTACTTTGTCTTCGGTGAAATCACTAAAAGTGGTTTTTAAAAATATTTTATTCTTTTCATTTGAATGTTTTCAGAATAACCACCCCCAACTGAACTACTGAAATTATAAATAAAATGAACAAAATACAGAATACACTTGTTTCATGTATTTGGAATGCTTAAAAGTCAAAGGCTTTGCCACACATATTGGCATACACTTGTAATCCACAAGACTCGGGAGAGGCAGGAGGAAAGGACCAGGAATTTTAACTTCATCCTTCCCCAGTTACATGTTGTTTTCCACTCTGGGCTACATGAAACCCTTTGTCTAAACAAGGAAAGAAAAAGGAGATAGGGGGAAACTAGAAAGATGGCTCCGACAGTAAAGCATTGAGGAGCTATGTTTGAATCTCTTGAACTCTTGTAAAATCTCGAAACAACCATACTTCAGTAATCAGTAATGCTGTACAGAAATTGCATCTGAGTAAAACCCCTCTGTTTTCGAGGGATGCTTGCTGAGACACAGGGTTTTCTAAGGGGAGGTAAAACCTACCATCCTTTGGAGAAGCTCTTTAAACTCAGGAAGTAAGCAACTTGAAGAGTTCAGGAAGTCCCTAAAACTGACCAGATTCATTAGGTCCCTCCTTTCTCAAGCATATTTAAGCAGTCAGAACTGCTAAGTCACACTCTCAGACAGTCTGAGCTACCTAGAAGAGGCCTGGACCACACAGATGGCCTGAAAGAGACAGATTCCAATCTATTGAGCTGCTGGCAAGTTGTGCTATGTACTCCAGGTTTCATGAGCTGGAATGCTGGGGTGGATTTTTGGTATTGCCTCTATCTTTGGGTCATTTTTGCTCCTGTGTGTAACCCTTCACCTATACTCCTGTAAATGACCTCAATAAAATTCAATGGTTTGTCAAGTTGGATTTTAGCGGTATTCTTACTTTACTTTGTTGTCAGTTCCTTATCTGGGGTGATTAGACATTCCTGTCTTCCCAGGAACAGTGTCACAGGATAAATGGCAACACCAAAAAACTGAGACCTTATTTCAAACAAGGTAGAAGACAAGAATTGACACCTGATGTTGTTTGCTGAACTCCATGTGTATACCTGCACCTGCATTCATGCATACAAATGTATGCATGATATAGCCATCCTACATAATACATTTTTCATAACAGTAAAAGAAAACAAACCTTCAGTTAGGAAGAATATATTTAGAGATCTGGTGTACAGCGTGGTGTTCATAATTAATGAACTTTCCACTAGAAAGTTGCCAAGACAATGAGGTTTTAAACATTCTCACTATGAAACATGGCAAGTAAGTGATATAATAAACTAGCTTGATTTAGCCATGGAAAAATGTGTATGCAAACAAAATCAGAAACATATATAACTATTTTTAATTACAAACAAATTAATGAAATTAATTAACACATGACTTTAAATTAAAACAATAATAGACTTAGCTTAGATTTCGTCATTTTTGATAAAAAGAGATCTTCTAGGTTGTAAAGTTACCAAGTTGTAAGGAAACTCCAAAAGCACTTATGGTAACTCTCAAAGTTAGGATACATTACTAACAAATGTCGGGGGGCGGGGGGAATGTGGTAATTTTTGGTGAATATTGTGGTGCAGTTATGTTTGCTCAATATTTTGATAGCTTTTTAATACATTAAATTCCTGTACAAATACCTTCTCAAAACAAATTGATCAATCCTATATGAAATGGACAATTATACGCTCTCCAGTAGTCACATCTTTCCTATACTCTCCTACTCTTAACTCTTCAAATTGAATTTTTAAAATAATGGTGGCAGATTCCACAGGCTGTAGATCAGTGGTCCTCTACCTTCCTGATGCTGCTGTGGCCCTTTAATACAGTTCATCATGTCCTGGGAACCCGCAAACACAAAATTATGTTTTTGCTACTTTATAATGTAACAGTTTGTTACTGTTATGAACCATAATGTAAATATCTGTGTTTTCTAATGGTCTTAGGCAACCAGTGTGAAGTGGTCATTTGACTCCCTGAAGGGTTATGAACCCCGGGTTGAGACACACTGTTCTAATGGAGTAACCTGGCTCCTGTCAGAAAGCTTATGAGCTTATGGGAAGAAAATGGCATAAATGTGAAATGTAGTTGTGAAGAACAAGACAGGTTCCTCTGCCTGTTGAGTGCCTCATCCCCTCCCAGACCTTTCTTTCATTCCTGAGAGTCAAAACAGCCAAACTGGTTTGAATATAAAAGCTCTCATGCTAGGCAAACTGTCATATCAAAACATCACATAACTACCATTCCAATGTTCTCATTCCAAAGACCATGAAAACAGTGGTTCTCACCCTTCCTAATGATGCAACCTTTAATACAGTTTCTACATTGTGGTGACTCCTCAACCATAAACTCCTTCTGTTACAACTTTATAACTGCTATTTTGCTACCGTTGTGAATCATAGTGCAAATATAAATATGCAGTATGTCTGCTATGCCATCCCTATGAAAGGGTCATTTAACCCGTGCAATTCACAGGTTGGGAACCACTACTCTAAAGCACGACTTACGTTATAAATTTGTTATAAAGAACAAAGGCATTTTCCAGGTTTCCTTCTTCCAAATACACAGATGCCATTCTTTCCATTTCCACTCCGGACCTGAAGTAACGGCGAGGGGTGATGTCTTCATTAATGGAGATATTACAACCAAGCTTGCTTAGGGCACGGACCCGCTCTTCTGGGCTTAGAGAAACATCTGTATGGTCAGGCATAGCAGCTAACTTTTTCTGTAATACAGCATTTAAATTCCCAATTATAATCTTTTAAATATACATAACTATTTAATTCATATATTTTCTTTTCCAAAAACCCAATACTAGCACTTCAGGAAATCCTTTCAATAAGAATTAATGATATGACCAACTCAAGCATGCCCAAAAAGACACACATTTAGGAAAAATATACACCCTTGTTGTTATAAGACCTCTTTGTAAGTTTCAAAGTAGAATTATGTGGCATTTCCTAGATATGTATGCAAGTGTTTCAAGTAGAGCATCATTGATCCTCAGGTAAACTGTGGGTCTTACCCATCCTAGGTCATTTGTGTCTCAGTGGGGCTCATGTTATTGACTCTGAAGTTCTCCAGAAAGTTTCTTGCATTACATTACTATAAGGATTTGATTCTATCCCACAATATAGCTAGTTTAATTGACAGTTTCTAGAGTCTCCCTCCATTGACACAGAATAAAAAGAAATGGCAATCCCCCAAAAACAACCAAAACCAAACCAAACCAGATCAAACAAACAAGCAAACAACACCCCCCCCCCCAAAAAAAAAAAGAAAAAAGAAACTGGTCAGTCCCAGAGAAGCTCTTTCAAGAAAAAGAATACCTTCTAGGTTCATTTTTTGAAACATAAATAAGTCTCTTAAACTTTCATCTACTAGTAATTGCTCTGTTAATTAGTTTTCGACTGAGAAAATCCTAATAAATTATGGGGAAAAGTCACTTCTACTGCTATCTTTGAGTTTTACTAATGAAGCCATTATGTATTGTCTTGGAAGTGCATGGGCATACATATTCAGACTAACTATTCAGAAGAAGGCAGTGTGCTTCAGAAATGCAAGACTCAGAAAAAAGCTTTCCCATTGATTAAGGGCCCAGCAGTAAATATTTTATTTTCTTTGTTAAACTTGATTCAGCTTCCATATGTAAAAGCATCTTTTAAATAATGTGGAAACAAGTCTGGCTCCTTGCTAACATAATGAATACCACACTCAGACTACAGTTTGTTTTTCCCTTGGTTCAGACTTGCCTGTCTCAAGAGTGTGGTTCAGGCACCTGCAGCATCAGCAGCAACCAGGCCTTTCTTAAAAAGGCAAATTCCTAACTGGCTCCACTGCAGATCTACAAATCCATGGTAGGCAGCTGGGAAATGGATGGTTCCCTTAGTGTTTGCATTCTCCAGCGTTAGATCACTTGACCATTGTCTCACACGCCAAGAATGGGTTACACCAGAGAAAACTTAGTGCAACTACAGCCGAGGTGAGACATTTGAACAAAGTCTGTAGAAAGCTCTGAAAAAAAAGTTAATCAGATATAGCTGTATTCTGGCTGTGGATAACTGAGCCAACAACTCTCACAGGTAGAGTGCAGGAGATTAGAATTCAGAGTCTTTCTTGTGTCATCTGATTACTTCCAATTTTATGGCAACTAGAACACCACAAATCTGAAAGGACTCTTGCTTCTAAAGATTTAATATATAGCACAAGCCAAAAAACTTTTTTTAAGGTTCCTTAAGCTGAAGACGGTGATGCTTCCTAGGCTGTTACTTTTGGTCAGACTTGTAGCAATGAACATGAAAGTCTTCCTTCCCATTATTTCCTCCTCAAGGAAGTGCCAGGGACTGACTTCCTCTCTGCAAGGTCTCTAGGTACCTTTCCTGTGGCTTGCTGGACATACCAGGTCCAATTATAGTTCAAGAAATAGCAAGATTTAGTCTCCTGAATTCCTAGAGGGAACAAGTTTCTGGTCTAACTGACCACAACAAAAGGCTACACAACATTTTGATCCTCACCTTATACTTCTTGATCTGTTTTCTCTTGGTCAAGAATTCCAAACCTAGAGAGGTATGATGATCAGTCATGCAAAACCATGCCTTTCCTACCTAAGTGAGTTCACACCAAAGTAAAACACATTTCCTTCATCAGATAATTGGAACCAAAATAGAGTTAGTTCTAAAAGCACAATAATCCAAAATTTATAAAAGAATGTGAAAGTTTCTAATGGAGAGAACTGGAAATGGTAACCGCCCTGCTTCAATCATTGCGAGTGTGTACATATATTGAATTAATATCCTATGCCCTATAAATATGTTTTTAAAAGATTCTGTGGAACTTGTCAAAAGCACTTAAAAAAAAAGTCCAACATTTTTTCATGACAAAAAGTCTTTTAGAGAGAAGAGCTGGGGGGAAATGATCTCAGCTTGATAAAAGTATATATGAGAAACCAATGGCCATCTTTATAAACAAAAAACTTGAAGCGGTTTTCACTAAATCAGGGACAAGTGGATTACCATTCCTATAAAACATAGTGCTTAAAGCTAGCTAGAACAATAAGACAAGAAATAAGAGATACAAATACAAATAGAAGAAGTCAAAGTCTCCCTATTTGAAAATGATTTTGATACATGAGATACTACAAGGACTCCACAGGAAACTTGTAGAGAAGACACCCGTTTTCAGAAAAGTGGTAGGTACAAAACTAACCTTAAAATTAATAGCCTTCCTTATACCAACAACAAACAGGCAGGGACAGAAACCAGGAAAACAATCCCATTCAAAGCAGTAGCTTTAAAATTACCTGGAATCAACATACAGAATGAAAACTTAAAAACACTGAAAAAAAGAAATCAAAGAAGACACAGAAGATAGGAGAACACTCATGCATGTGGATTGGTAGGATTCATACTGTGGAAACAGTCATCCAACCAAGAGCCATCAACAGATTCAATGAAATCTTCATCAAAATTGATGCACTTCTTCACAGAAATTGAAAGAAGAAATTTAAAAATTCATATGAAAACACAAAGGATTCTGGGTAGCCCAAACAGTCCTGAACAAGAGAACACTGCTGGGGGAGTCACCATTCCTGATTTCAAGCTATAGTATAAGGCTATACTAGCAAAAATGACATAAAAACAGACAACTTGATTGACTGTGGGAAAATATACACTTAAGAAAAGAACATCTTTAGTAGGAAAGTGTCTATCTGTTTACATGAGGAAGAATGAAACCTGATCCTTCTTTCTTGCCTGCAAACAAATCAATTACAAATGGATCAAAGATCCTACTACTAGACCTGAAACTTCTAGAAGAAAGAGGGGGAGGCTTAAGTAAGAACTTTCAGAATAGGATCCTGGTTGCCCAGGAAACATGATCAACAGTCAACAAATGGAACTTCATACAATTAAAAAAATTCCCTACTGCAAAGGAATCTGTTAATTGACTGAAGAGGCAGCCTACAAAATTGCTTTAGAAAAGAAACATATTTGCCAGCTATATATCTGGTAAAGGATTAGTGTCTCTGATATAGAAAAAACTCAATAAACAAACGATCAATAAAACAACCCAGTTAATCACTATGCTATGGAACGAGAGGAGACTTCTCGGGAGAAGAAAGTGTATACCATCCTTAGCCATCAGGAAATTCTTGATAAAACTACTTTGGGATTTCTCTGTACTCCAGTCAGAATAGCTGAGATTTAGTACACAAAAAAATCAAATGCTGGCAAAGATGCAGAGAAAAGGGAAGCCTCACGCTACTGTAGGTCACAGTACAAATGGGAGCAGATCAACTCGTATGACCCAGATACACCACTTTCAGCATACACCCAAGCTACTCTCTTCCCTACTCCTGAGACGCTGCTCATCCTTGCTCATTGCTCTATTCACAATAGCTAGGACATAGAAACAGTCGAGGTGCCATCAGTTAACGAGTTAAAAATCAATTATGAAAATTTCAGGTAAATGGATGAGATTGGGAAACATTATACTGAGTGAGGTAACCAAGACCCAGGAAGATGTGGAGCCATCAAATCTTTATACTTTTGTACTTAACTTGAGGTGTATGTAGAAACCAGTAAAGAGGAAAGGAGCCATAAATGGGAAGGGTAAAAGGAAATCTTAAGGCAGCAGGGGATAGTATGGTTCAGGGGGTATAAAGGGAGGAGACTAATGGGGAAAAATAGTTTAAGGAGGGAGGGTGGGGGAGCAGGGGCAGAGAGAGGGGTGAGGAGAGAAAATTAACAAGAGGTTTGAAAAGGCCAAATGGAAACCTACTATCTTACTATTTTATAAACTTCCTAAATATCTAAATATGAGGAGATAGAGAGCAGAGAGAGAGAGAGACAGAGAGAGAAAGAAAGAAGACAGAAGAAGGAAGAGAAAGAGAATATAATTAGAGTTATCTTATCCAAAAAATAATGCTTCTCCCATAAGGCAGAGATTGACAGGTAAAAATCCCAGTGCCAGGTATATGATACTTTCCCTTAATTTGTTTATTAGTGGTGTCCTGGAGACCTCCTACACAATACAGGCTACTGCCAGGGCATCCCAGAGACCTTCTACACAATACAGGCTATTGCCATTGTTAGGGATGTCCTGGAGACCCCCTATACAATATGGGCTACTGCCATTGCTCTTGATTTCCCACTGGAACTTGATAGTAAGACTCTGTCGCTGAAGATGCTATAAGCTTTGTTCATAATACACGAAGAAAGAAAGTTTCTCCTTGATGGAGAAAGGTCATCAACATCCTTACCAGCAATGAACCCTGTGAGCTACAATAATGACCAACATGGCAAGATATGCCTATGGCTACAAAGTGGCATGAATGTTATGGAAGTAACCAACCACTTTTCTCATTGAATTTAAGGTCTGGTCCACAAGGAAATGCAAACCTGGTACTGGCCAAGAAGAGATGGTTAGGAGCTCATAGGACTTACGACTATTATTTGCTACACAGAGTATCAATCTGCCCTTTAAATATCCATACATTTGGGCAGCTCTGAGACCATGTCAAAGAAAGTTTATTTGTGCAGTGGATGGCAGTTAATGCAGAAACTCCCAACTGGCCAAAGTACAGAGAGTAAATGTCTATGGAGTGTCCTCCACGGTTCAGGGTCCATCATGGAAGAGGGGACAGGAAAAGATAAGAGGCTGAGGTCAAAGAAGTGCAAAAGAGTGTCTTCTTGTCATGACAGATGCACTCATGAACTCACAGCAAGTCTGGATGACCGCATAAGAGGTGTATAACATGAAGGCAGTCAATGTTCCAATGTGAGTGGGGAGGGGCTCACGAGCCCAAACTCCTCCTATGGAGCTCTAAACAGTTGATGGCTTCTTGGAGAGGAAGACTTGGTTTTCCTTAAAGCTGTGGCCCTCTGGTAGGTTAATCGTGCTCTAGAGCCCCATGCCCATGAGTTTACAGGCAGCACACATTGGATTCTATAGGTCATTTTTAAAAGAAAAATTAAGAGAGGACATAAAGTTGGTGTGTGGGAGTGATAGTTCCGAGAGGTGTTAGGGGAAGGAGTGGGGGCTAATATGATCAAAATACATTGTATAAATGTATGGAATTCTTAAAAATTAATAAAACATTTAAAATATTCTCTATCAATTAAGAAATAAAGTACTAAGTGATGTAGAAAGGCACTTTTACAATCTTGTTCTGGCCCACACCTTATGGTACTGTTCTTCTAGTTTTCTGATAGTTATATAATTTCAGACAGAAATGGGAGTTTAGAAATTGTGAGCCCTGTGCTTCAATACCTAGTCTTTTCTAAATGAGATTTCTCCAGCACTACAGCAACCCATCCATTTTCCCCCAGTTAACACTCCTCTGTAAGACAGTAACACTAAATGAATCACTCAGCCATGGATAACTGATGTAGTAACAAAATAAATAGATATATAAATAAATAAATAAATACCAGAGCATTTTCTAAAAAGAGCTTCTATTCCTACAATGTATACGAATTATTTACCCTTATCTTATATGTACATAGTCCACATTGAATCAAGGACCTCTATACAACTGCTTCCAACCCCTTACTAATTCTTTGGGCAACCATTTTCTATTTTACCCTAGGATGTAGCATAGTCTCTGAAACAGAGTTAATATTCCACAAATGTATTAAATGAAGAGGAGGAAGAGGAAGAGGAAGAGGAGAGGAAGAGGAGGAGGAGGAGGAGGAGAGGAGAAGGAGGAAAGAAGAAATGAAAGAAGGAAAGAAAGAAGGAAGGAAGGAAGGAAGGAAGGAAGGAAGGAAGGAAGGAGGATGGATGTAGAGATCGGTGAAAGGATATGGACTTAGCAGACGAAAGGACCTGGGTTCAGTCAAGAGTCCAGAGAGAAAGACAGAGAGAAGATTAGATTACCAAAGATTATCAAAGATATGCTAGAAAACTACCCAGCACCATTCCTTTGGTCTTTACTACTTCATTTGCATACGAACTTCTTGGATGATGACACAAATTTCCTACTTGACAAAAGGTGTTCCTTATTACATTAACGAAGTACAACAGAATGTTAGTTCTCCCAATGATACCTGTAAAAATGACTGCTTCCTCTGCAGAGGTAGACAGAGAGACTATGCTATTTTATACCCAGTGGAATGTCATTGGGTCAGAAAGTGCAAAGGTTTCTGCAGGACTTTTTTCTCAAGTTGTTCTCTAAGAACAACTGAGTTCCTAAGAAAGTCATTCTTGCTGGAGATTAAAGCATTCTTGTTACAACCTACTTCAGTACAAGGAACTTCTACGTCTTTATGTTCTTTGTACATGCAGGGTTTGTGTTTCATGTGGATTCAGAACACTGCTGCTCTCTGCCCACCATCACTGTGAGTGAGTTTCATCTGGGAGAAAAAATGAACAGCTTCCATTTATCAAGTCTCCATGATAGGCTGAGGACATACATAAACGAGGGCCAAAGAGATTATGTAGTATGCCTATATTCACAATTAGAGAGTTATCTGAGCTACCAAGCAAGTAGGCATGATCCCAAAGTCCTGTTACAGGAGCCTAGCATAACTTTCTCCTGAGAGCTTTCATTCAGTAGAGGATGGAAACAGATGCGGAGACCCATAGAGCTAAACATTAGGAGGAGCTTGAAGACTCGTGTGGAAGAGGGGGTGGGAACAGGATTGAGTGAGCCAGGACTAGTTAAGGACACCACAAGTAGACCTACAAAGTCAACTAACTTGGGCCTGTGGGTGGGTGGGGGGGTCACAGACACTGAACCACCACCCAAAGAGCATGCAGGAACCTAGGCTTCCTACACATTTGTAGTGGATATGCAGCTTGGTCTTTATGTGGGACCCCTAACAATTGAAGCAGGGACTATTTCTGATTCTGTTGCCTGCCATTGGATCCCCTTCCCCTAATTGAACTGCCTGGTTGGACCTTGATATACCTGGGATGGGTGGTACCCAAGGGGGGGTTCCCTTTCTCTGTTAACAGAGGGAGGGATGTGTGAGGGTGTGACTAGGAGAAGAGGAGGGAGAGGAAGGCTGTGACCAGGAAAAAAGTGAATAAATAAATAATGGGGGAAAGTCCCATTTCTTCCTCTCCAACACACGGTTCTTCTGGGATACCGGTAGGAAAGCTGTCAATTTTGACAGGCCGTAGAGGGAAAGTGAGAAACACAGGTGGTTTAAGAACACAGACACATAAGGAGGATGGCCAAGCAACACCTCAGTCCTGAACATGTAAAACTTTTCTCAGTTGTTACCACACACGGCAAGCCTCCAACTTTCATCTGTAAAGGAACTGAGGCATAAAGAGACTAGAGTACTCAAACACGATGACCCCTCTGAAATCCCCTCTGGTATTTTTCCAGAGGATTCATACTCCTAGAATCTAGCCTCACAGATTAACATTTCCCAGATTTGTGAGCAAAACGCTATTTTTAAATCTTGCAAAGATGGCTCTATTAGTTACTTCCTCGAAGGACAGGGCCACACAGAAGGCTACAAACCTACAAGTGGTATGTGTCTTAAAGTAGTAGTGAGTCTTTCTTTCTACAGCCTGCCCCGCTTGTCTTTAGTTTTTCAACCACATACAAAGTGTGGGTTGGCATGACTTACCAGAGAATTCACAGTAAATGGCTGTTCCATGCTGTCCTGTCTGCAAAGGCAAGGTGCTCACTCCTTCTCAGTCACTTCATCTGTTTCAAAGACACAGAGCAAAGCCAAGGTCACTCTAGGAGAAAGCAAGTCTCTATTTCCAAGGTCCAAGTTCAAATGAAGGTGAACCCTTTGAAAAAGGTACACAACCAGAATGCCTTAAGGGACTGTGGAGGTCTTCTCCAGAAATATAAAACTGTAGGTGGTTATGGGTGCTTGAAATTGATCATCAAAGGTGGAGAGATGCAGAGAATTAACGCTTGATGAGCAGAATGTGTGGAGCTGCCATGTGCTGGTTTATATAGAATCCTATGTCATGCTATATATAAAGCAGGCTTACTTCCTTCAAAAACAGAAAAAGAAGAACATAGTTGTTGTTAGCAAGAATGCTGTGGCAACTGACTCTTCACCTGGAGCCAGGCTAGGTTTAAACAGCCTTAAAGCTGCAGCTGACAGATGTACTGGACAGCTCTGTGTGTCTAGTCATTGTGAACCATGGTTTGTGGAGTCCCCTCCCCTTGAGAACGGACAAGACTGTCCTGTTCTAGTGGGAATTCTACCTATGGAAACATGATAAATGAATATTGCTCCCACGATTATATTCCAAAGATGAAGATGTGTTGAAGATATATTAAAACCACATTTAAGCAGTTGGTATTAAGTTAATTAAAAGCCGCCTGCCAGGAGGTCTTCACCAGAGGAAGTGAGACTTTGAACAGCTTGTTTTGAGATCCAGATGCCAAGAGTTCTGCAGCTGCAAGGAAGCTAATTCTACCCCAAACCACAAGAACTTCAAAGAAGAGCCATAGCCACAGCTACAGCTGAGTCCCTACCACCAACACACAAGTTACAGATCCCTAGTCTGTCTTTACGAGCTGTAATAAACAGCTTGATTTTTGCCTTAAGATGCCATGCAGAGAATCTAAGTAAGGTGTGCTCAATACATGTCCCACAAAAACCTGAGATGAAGATAAACTGTCTATAGCCAATAAGTTCAAAGTACTTGATATGGTAGCAATAGAAAACCAGCCACCTGTGTGACTACCGGTAAGTTATATCATCCAGGCATCTGAAACATGTACCAACAGCATAACTGTAATAAGGATTAAATGGGTCAGTGAGTGAACTGTAAAGAATTCCCACCCTGTAGCCAATACTCTATAAGCTTTAAAATTATCAGAATCTTTATTTTGCAGCTGAGGAAACTCGCTTTCAACAGTGTTAAGCAAACATACCCAAGTGCAAATCTTAACAATTGCTAGCCCTTCCTTTGTACAACAGTGGGTGCCAACCATTCCCTCCTTATGTAGCAGAAAATCCAATAGAATTATCATATGTAGGGTAAACATTCGAATGAGATAGTTGTCTTCCAGGAGTCCTCTGATCTTGAAGACACCATTGTAGAAAACAGAGATTTCTGTGATCTATAGAGTTGTTTTATGAAGGAGCTTTACAGCTTTTGCATGACTTTTGTCACAAGACAGTCCTGACACCCCTGGAATGGCTTGCATTATTGAGTACTGAGAACAGTACACAGTAAGGACTAAGGTTGCAGGGGCCTAATGTTTCCTTCATGAAACATATAGATTAGATTAGGAGCACTGGTATAAGGAACTTGTTTTTATCACCCCCACCCACCCACCCACCCACACACACACACAAAGAAAGAAGAAGAAAAGAAAAAACTTTCTGAACAATCCATAATATGCTTTTACACAGCGCTCTGATGTCCCATCCACAGAGGCCGGATCTCCCTGCTACCAGCGAGGCCTTAGCTCGTTCATGAGTGATCCTTTTTCTTTGATGATCCCACATGACCAAGATCATCAACATCCTCATATCCTACCAGTTACTTTGCTAATTTTGGATACTCATCTCCTCACTTTGGAACCGGTGGAAGGTGACAGTCTCTTAAGTTGTAACACTGCGATTGATCCAATCCGATCAATCTGTGTTATTTTTATCCCCACTCACAGAAACCCTTCAAAGAAAATGACTCTGCCTCTTAACTTCTGGCTTTTCCCTCTTGACCCCATCAAACCTTGGTGTAACTTGCTGAGCTGTACGCCTGAGTTACAAAGATGCTCAGGAAACACAAAACAAAACTGCTTTGGAGAGCTAGAGTCACAGTGTGACCTAATCGCTCTAGTTTCATGGATGATGCAGAACGCAGGCAACATTCAGGGGAACAGCCCTTCTCAGTTCTCAGACCAAAAAGGAAAAACAAAAAAAACAAAAAAAAACCCAGAGTTGAAGAGACTCCCTGCCTGAGGTAACTGCACATGTCTGTAACCTCAGCATCGACAGGGTAGAGTCTGCAGCATTCAGGAGTTCAAAGTTAGTATTCAAAGACAGTTGAGTTTAGCTATGTAGAAAGTTGAAGGGTGGCCTAGGCTATGGGAGATCCTGACCCTGTCTCAAGCATCAGAAAGAAGAGGGGGAAATGGATAGGTAAAGAAAGAGCCAGAACAGTGTGAGGGAGGGTACACGGGCACAAAGAAGTGTTGGTCAGTCATCTGGTTTTGTAAAGGAATCATATGTGGAGAGGGGGAGTCAGGAGGGTCAGAATTTCTGTACAAGGCCATTCTGAGCCACATGTCAAGTTCAGATCAGCCTGGGACTCATGGGACTCTTTTTTTTATTAATTAATAAAACTGCTGAGTTCTAGAACTTATCCACAAAGATTCTAAGCCAAGGAACTGGCATCTTAGAACACAGCCTGGGAATTTTCTGTACAATAGATTCCAGAGATATATTTTGAAAAAAAAAAAAAACCAGCACTTACTGTACCTGGCAACGTATCATGCAGGATTCTTAGTTGCAGGCAAAAGACCCCAACTCTTGAGTTCAGAGAACAATGGAGAGATCACTTATTTCCAGGAAGGCCAGCAAAATTGGGTTCAGAGGCTGCATTTCCAGGAACACCACCTCAAATCTCATAGAAGTCTCAGTAGACCAAAACGCTACCCAGCTGTCTCTGTTTCAGTGCAAACAAGGGATCTATAGCTTCCTCTACTCCTGCCACAAATTGTTGCCATGGAAACTATGTGCAGTTGCCTGGGTTTTTTCTACATGTCTGTAGTTTCCATATCACGAAATAAAAATGTCCATCAGTTATGCCTAGGTCACATGCCTGCAGCCTGGCTATAAAGAGGGCGGAGCATGTACCTTTAGCACATCACACTTCTATAGAAGGCAGTGGACATGCTAATTTAGAAACATATGTGTTTAGGGTAGACGTGGAACCCATCGGTAAGTGTACAGAACCAAATGAACAAAGTCTTCTTCGTAATGACTTTCTATTTGAATAAATTGTTTACTTCCTATACCTTAAATACCAGAATTAATTAGCTTGACACAGCTAAAACAATCACTTTGAGCTTTCATACATAAATTTATAATTCAGGGGTAGAAACCAACTCCTCCCAAATATAAGACAGAAGGAGTTCACAGATGGGTTGACCTATTTTTTTTTTTGAACTGTTTAGTGCTTGTTGGCTCTGTTCCTATATGAATTTTTGTATTTTTTAAGTTCCCAGTTTTAGGTCAGTGCTCTCAAAGTATAGACCAGGTATCCTGAGATGCTTTCATGAGTTGTTAAAGGTTAGTATTATTTTCATGATATTTATAGTGTTTGGTTTCTCATACATATGTGGGTGAGTACTGAAGGGACCAGTGTTGGCTCAGGACCCCCAAGACCAAGTTCTCAGCATGAAAGAGATTCATTTTCTCAGAAGGACTGAAGATAGGGAAGAGTCAAGACAGGAGATGGAGGACAAGAGAGAAGGGGAAAGGAACAAGGGAGAGAGGAAGGGATATTTGTCCCAAGACAAAGGACTGCTGCTGGATAGACATGACACATAGAAAAATAGTTTATAAAGGTCAAAGGGGAACAAACCCCTGTGTTAGGAAGAATTGATTAATTTTAATTGGGCATATCAATTAAGGTGGCCAAAATTGGGTTTTTTATTGTTGGACTTCAATACGTTGGTAGATAGACGGTGGTAGTTAACCCCACTGGGCGGAAGAGCCCAAATAGGGGAATAAACCTTTGTGACTAGCATTAGAAATATGATCTAATGGTTTGTAGCAAGGCAGAAGGAACAAAGGAGAAGAACAAGGCCTGCCAGAGCCATGTTTGCCATGCTTGGGCTTGCTGGAGTCCCTTCAAGAATGTATGTGGGTGTCTGAATGAATGTGCACAGGTGCCAATGAGTGTGGACGTCACAGGTCAAGGTCAGCTGTCTTCCTCAATTACTTCTCCACCATATGGTTTTGAGACAGGATCTCTCACTGGATGTGAAGCTCACTAGTTGGCTATGCCAGCTGACCAGCAAGCTCCAGAGATGTCCCTGCCATCGCCTTAGAGGGCTGGGGTTATAGACGAGCCCTTTCTGGGCCAGCTTTTATGTGGGTGCTGAAGATCTACCCCTGGTCCTCAAGCTTTCATGGCAAGCACTTTATCAATCAAGCTATCTCCAAGTTCTATTACTAGTAGTAGTAATAGTAGTAGTAGGAGAAGGAGGAGGAGGAGGAGTATCAATCTCTCACGATTGTGTTTTAGAGAGTTCCAAGGAGCAGAGTAATTTATACAACCTCCACTTCAGTACTCCTAATATCTGTTTTAACATCTAATACTGTAAACAACACACTTAAAATTGCATAACTATCTTTAGTAATGTTTTAGAGGGCAAAAATTTAAGCACTGGTTTTGTAAGATAACCAAGCAAACAAGCAACATAAAAACTCATCATACGATGCCAGTGCAACTCAAAATAAAGAAAGTCATATGAATCTAACTGAGGGAACGTCAATGTCAAGATCACCTTTCATTCATGGTACTGGAATCTCACTGAAATAGGAGAGAACTTAAACAGCATGCGATGTTTAACATCCTTTACAGAACCAAGAACAGCCTTTACAGAACCAAGGCCCACAAGTACAAATACATCAGGCTGGTAAGTATCCCACAATGCCATTCTCTTCCTGATATGAATATGACATCTTCAGTAGATACAGAGCATGCTACTCAGACCCACATTTTCCACTTCCGTGTCCATGTCACCAAGTCATAACATCACCAAGTTATAGACTACGGAGTGTGATCAGATGGAGGCGGTCAAGGTCTGGATCCTGAAGAGGAATGATCGCAATGACTGAGCATGGTGGGAAATTTTCTTGGGCCTAGGTTTGCATGACCCAGGAACTTGTGATACCAGGAAGTCATTGCTCACCAGAAGTCAACCTGAGACAGTGGAGTTCATGTTGGTGGTCTCCCTCTGGTGAAGAGTAAAGATGTGGAACTCGTAGGAGAAGGCAAAGCACAATCGATTCTCTTAATTAAGAGAAATTAATAAAAAGTGGGTATTAAGGCAAAGAGAGAGTCCCGAGAGAGGAAATGGTAAACTGTTTTGTCCAGGGTGTTCAGTAGTATTCATTGTAGAAACTGGACAAAGACTGAGGTAATTTCTATTGAGATCAGTTAGCACTTGGGACCTATCACAGGTTTAGCTCATTAAGAGGTAACATCTGTCCAAGTTCTGGTACAGTTGGGAGATGGTCACACTCTGCTCGTGTGCCTATCTCTCTCACACACACACAAACACACATACACACACACACACACCACGAACACGTCTATCTCTGACTTCTGCTTTGTCAGCTGTTGACTTTGACTGTCTGGAGCTGTTGGATCTTGCTGATATTATTACCATTGACCTTGTAGGTGTTCCAGGCTGTTGATAGTCTGTGCCCTTTGTTCTCACATGTATGTGGCCAGCATTAGTGTCATCAGGGAGCTAATTCCTATCACAGCTACCAAGATGTGGCCTAAATTGTTCTTGGTTACCTCGTATTTAACTCCTTGTGTGTGTGTGTGTGTGTGTGTGTGTGTGGGCTGTGTGTGTGTGTCTGTGTGTTCTGTGTGTGTCTGTGTGTGTGTGTGTGTGTTGTATATGCTTCTCTACCTGTTCATGTGCATGTACAGGTGTGTGTAGGAAGCAGAGGTCAATGTAGGATTGTCTTCTCCTATTGCTCTTCAGTTGATTTTTGATAAAGTCCTTCACTGAACCTGAAGCTCATGGACTCAGTAACACTGGCTGGCCAGCCAGCCTCAGGGATGTGTCTGTCTCTGCTCTCTACTGCTAGAATTGCGAGCAAGCATGCACCATCATACCTGGCTTTCTCCTGTGTGTTGGGAACACTCATGCATATCTTCACGTTGAGTGACAAACTCTTTACCAACCAAACTGTCTCCCCAGTCCCAGACTGCCAGCTCTCAGAGACTCTGGCACCAGGGAGCCAAAGGCCCTGTACTTAGGCATTTAAAATACTTAGTTGCTTTATCTGTGGATTGGAATCAGAGAAATAGAAGCAAGGTTCTGATGAGGAAATCAAAGCCCTTTTTATTTATTTATTGCCCAACAGGAGAGAAGGCAAACAACTTCAGTGCTAAGAGGATAAGCAAGAGGTACTTCAAGGCAGGAAGTAATCCCTGTAACGTTAACTCAGTCAGAGAGCTAGCTGGCTTGAGGCTGTCTGTTCTAGCTCTTCACATTTCAGAAGCTAACATAGGGAAGATAGGTTGACAATGATTTCAAGTTCTAAAGATAAAACGGTGCAATTTGGAGAATCAGAAATATACTGAAGCAGAATGTCAGAGGCAACACAGGAGTTTTGCATGTCATGCAAGAAGAAAACATTAATTGTTCGAAGTGAAGGTCCAATGTGCTAGCAAGCACACAGTGCAAACAGCCCCATATTCACACACGGTGGAGGTAAACTTGGTTCTAACATCTTGTTACTGGTCCTTAGTGTACCCCTCCAGGTTCACAACCTCATTCTCAAATGGCCTGGCTGTACTGTTCTCACACATACAGCTGCTTGAGAACATTCATCAGAAACGTTTTAGTGTCAGCCTGCTCCTTAACCCCATTCCCAGTACAATCTACATTCTTCAGATTTGATAAGATCTAAGTTACAGCCACGAGTCACTTAACCTACAAGAGACTTTCGGGAGGTTCTGCCTTTTTGTGTTTATCCCTAACCACTTCCCTAACATGGTCTCTAGGAAGGGTAATCATTTTCCTCTTAAACTGACCTTTTACAGAGGTGTAGGGAGCCTCGGCTTCCTGCTGACCCTGACACACAGGGCTTGGAAACACGGGTGCCAGAAGTACTCATGCTCACAATGATCACAAAGAAGCTAACCCTGTCCCAGAGGGACAGTTAACAGCAGCCCAACTACTCAGAGGTCGACAACAAAAAGGACCTCATCCTTGAATCTCTCCAAGTGACAGCTTGGACCAGTTGACCGTCCTTCCAACTAGCAGCAGCAGCTTCTAGCCGTGTTATTCCCAACTCATTGGTACCAAGTCTCAGTTGCCCCCAAAGACTGGAGGACAGTGTGATTCCCTTTTAAAATATGGAGCAAATGACAAGAATGGACAGAAGAAAATATCTGGCTAGCATTTTGTGACTTGTTTGTGTCTTAGGGTTTTTTCCCCTCCCCCTCTTTTTCCACCCTTCCCCCTCTCCCCTGGTCCCCCACTGCCTTCTGAAGGGCAATGGATGTTCAGAAACTAGGCCTCACATGCTGGACAAATACTCCACCACTAAGATACATACTCAATTTGTAGGCTTTTTTTTTCCTTCAGTATCAATTTACTTTTTTTTTTTTTCCCTTAAAAATACGGGTTTTTAAGCTGGGCAGTTTGGGCTCATGCCTTTAATTCCAGCACTTGGGAGGCAAAGGCAAGTGGATCTCTGTGAGTTCAAAGTCAGCCTAGTCTATAAAGTGAGCTCCAGGACAGCCAAGACTGTCCTGTCTTGAGAAACCTTGTCTTGAAAATATAAACTAGAAAGGAAAAAAGAAAGAAAGAAAGAAAGAAAGAAAGAAAGAAAGAAAGAAAGGAAGGAAGGAAGGAAGGAAGGAAGGAAGGAAGGAAGGAAGGAAGGAAGAAAAAGCACCTGCCAACCAAAAACAAACAACAAAAAAAAACCCACTTTTTTTTTCAGGAAAAGGTATTTCAGCTCAGAATCCTGACCTACTTTCATCCACAACAGCAGTGATTTCCAGAATACAGAAAAGAATCTACGAGACAGTGAGCATTCTCCTTACAGGCTCCACACTCACGAAAGATCTGGGGACATCTTTACCCAGTCATGTCCTTTTCTCCCCAGTGCCACAGTGACCTGGATAAGCAGGGAGGTGCTGTCAGGTGAGAGAACAGACCAGCTCATACCATCTGCACAAACTCAGTTCTCACTGGCAAAACCAGCAGCCTTTCTTGTCCCCACTAGGTTAGAGTTCATTTTCCAGGGAGAGAGAGCAGGGTGCAGCTTACTTTAATTGGAGGTACAGAAAGGAAATTGTTGTGTCCTAGGCCTTGAGCTGCAATGATCTTATCTGCTTTAGATAAAGGGAGAGGGCCACGCCTTCAACGACAGACTCACAAAGGAGGACCTCTGGGCCATACTCTTAAAGCTGCAGACCTGTTTTAGGGAGGGATATCAGGTAGGTGCAGCCCCTCTCTTCATTTTGAAAGATTCTAAGAACAGAATACTCTGATTACTTAAAATACGTATCTATATTTCTTACAAGAAAAGTACCATGGCCCAGATGACATCTTATCTATGCCAAACCATGGGTAAATAAAGACATGCACAACTCAAATTTGCCAGTTAATAATTGAATGTTAAAATTCTTTAAAGTTGCTAATTTAGAAATTCCAAAAGTACTACTGAAGAACACATTTCCCAAAGATAAAGGGACTCTCAGGGGAAATAAAAGGATGTGAATGGAAACCGAGAGGCGAAAACAAGAAGCAGCTTCTGTTGAGGGTTTTGTTTTTTTTTTTTTTTTCCCTTTACCTGCTAATGACCACCCGGGTGTGTGTGTGTGTGTACACCTACTGGGTGTCAGGTTTCTGCCTCCTCCCTGCACGTCTGTCCTGAGTGAACAGTCTAGAGCAGAGGAGTCTGATGGTGACTGGAGTCACCACAGAGGGGGTATTAAATACACCACTATTGGGGAGAGTTTTACAGATCTATGTATTTTGATGTGTATGAGTGTTTGCCTGCATGTGTGTATGTGTACCACATGCATGGCCAGGGGCTGCGGGGGTCAGTAGAGCATGTCAGATCACCTGGAACTGGAGTTACAGACAGTTGGAAACAAAAACCAAACCTAGGTAAAGAGCAGCAAGTGTCCTTAACTACTGAGTTAACAGGATGATGACAATGAGGACGACGATTGTTGATGATGGCAACGACAATGAATTTCTATGATTTAGTTTTTCTAAAGGAAATAGTTTTGATACATATTACTTCTTCCTGATGTAAAACACAAATACTAGCCATTTTTTGATATTCCATTTTCACTTCTAAGTATGCTAGTAGCAAGGCTTCCTTCTTTTCTACTTGACTCTTTTAACATGTCGTGGGTTTAAAAAACCTTCCAATGTCTCAATGAAAGTACTAACTTCAGTCCTTCCTCTCTTTTTACCTGTTTCATACTACTCAATGAATTATGTAATAATTACAAAATATAGCCTGGGTATGGATTTGTAGCAAGCATTTATCCTTGAATGCATTACAAGACTATTTTGAGTGTGCCCACGAATTCCATTTTTTTTTTTTAACACATGATGTGCTCTCTTCTTTCTTTCCCTCTATTACGGTTTCTCAACCTTCCTAAGGCTGCAATTCTTTAATATAGTTCCTCATGTTGTGGTGACTCCAACCATAAAATTATTTTTGCTGATACTTCATAACTGTAAATTTACTACTGTTATGAACTGTAATGTAAGTATATAATATGCAGGGTATCTGATAGGCAATCCCTATGGGGGTCGTGACCCACAGGTTGCGAACCACTACTCTATTGTCTCCTTCCTGGTAAGAGCCAGCTGAGTTTGCAGGGGAGATGTTAATAAAGGACTATTTGTTTCCTTTATCACATCAAACAACAGCAAGACAGCTGCCATGAAGGCAATAGGTACTATTAATATAGACCTTCCTTCTCTAATGGAATCATACATCAACACTCTTGATGTCAGTCTGAGATGAACATATCCTGCTCAGATAACAGGCACATGAGTTTACACCCTAGACTTGTAACCCACAGTCAGAACATTTGAGTTCAAATTCCAAGTTGTCTTAGAGTGAGATAATGCTTGACAAACATGCAGCACAGCACTCCCTACCCTTCCCTCCATTTTAGGCTTCAGAAAACAAAAGCTTCTACAAGAGGCAATAAAATGGAGGAACAGAACGATGGAGAAAGGAAGCAAAGGGAGAAGCCTAGGGTTCTGTCACCATCCCGCAGGGATACCAGTAATTCATTATTCTTTGAAAGTTCCCAGTGAAATCCAGGGGAGGATCAACTCCATAGACCTCAGACAAGAAGGACAAAATTGACTGTAGAAATGGGACTTCAGTCTAGCATCACAAACATAAAATTCATAATCTCTGTGCCCGAGACATAAAATGGACATTCATTCACATTTTTTTTCCTTATGCAGAATGATTCAGTGTCTGTGCCCGGCCACCTACATGCACAATTATTCTAGCAGGGCATGGCTCAATTCAAAGTATCCACTACTTTTTAAGATTAAATTCTAAATGTTGTGGTATTCAATGGACATTCCATAAACTTATAAACAGATTTACTAGCAAGAAAGCAACATTGTTATCTTGAACAGGTGGGATTCTGAGCTTTTAAAATATGGTGAGTAGCAGTCAATTAATATGCAATATAAAATACGTTTGGTAAATAAATTTAAGGTGTCAAGAAAATACTTAGATGTCAAATGCATTTTTCTAATCATAATTTCAGGATGATAATTTTGCTTTCCTGCTGGTGAATCTTTTTTAAAAATTTCAGAAATGTTTAGCTTCAAATATAAGTCACTAATTTTTACCATATATTGTAATATGCTTCCCTTTATCCAAAATTGCTTTTTAAAAAAAAACAATATTCAATGGTACTTAGTTCAGCAGACCCACTTTTAAATGACACCATTTTTCTGCTTGCCAAGTTGACTGAAGCTCTGAGATAGAGGACCATTTCTTGCCCATTATTAATTATATTTAATTTTCATAAATTTCCTAAGGAGAGTTCTCCAACAAACTATGTTAGTCTGATTTGAAAGCAAACAAACAAAAGCCAGACATCCTGAAGCATCTGTCCACTGATTGTTCCTGCGAGCAATTGCACTTATGTTCGGTGTTACAATAGATGAATTCGTCAATGCAGTGGACAAAAGCCATAAAAAACTATGGAATGAATCTGAGTATAGGGCGGCAGGGGTTGGGGATGAACACAGGGTTATCTACACACCCTTTCATGGAACTCTCAAGTAATACACTACTCTAAGAGGTCCTTATACCAATGGAGTGCTTAAAAAGGGACCATTTCCTAGTCCTGCCACCTCCCCCTCCCTGTGGGGAGCATCTCTCTAATGCTGATTTAATGTTTCTGCTGAGTGTAGTTCCTGGACTACCTGAACCACAGCATCATGAATGAAGAGGGAGACTGGCGACAATAAATTCTTAGGTCCTGAGTGAGTCAGAATTTCTGGGAAAGATGCCCTTGGCATCTCTCTCGATGTCTCTCTTTTTTAATCCAGCAGTCCAAGATATGTTTATTTACATCAAGACTTGAAACACTGCATCAAGTACAATTTCTCTAAGACAGTAATAGATAACCTTCTAAAAGAATGCCTAGCCTTCACCAGGCTGACACTTCTTTAGGTTTCCATGAAATAAGAGGTATTTCTCCTCTTCCTCACCCCTCAATCTGCATCCCCAAAATGGATTGTCTATCTTTGCACCTGATGTGTCTTTATCCTGCGGAATACAGTGGTTTCTTACAGCTACCATTTGACCGGAGCTGTGGCTGTATCCCTTCATTTCCATGAAGGCACCCCACTGTGACTTCTCACTCAGTATCAGCCAAGAATAAATCTATCTCTCCTACAAAAGCTGTCTGCTGTTCCAAATAAAATTATTTCTCCTTTCATTTATTCATCATGACTCCTTAAGCCCTGACAATGAACGAGAAAGGGGTGAAACAATGAGAAACAAACCACAGACCTATGGAAGCTTTTCCACCTTATGATATGCTAGGGGCCAGGGCTATGGCAGAAAGGTAAAGGTGTTAAACAACTGTATAATAGAAGGTTGTGGCACCTACTTCAGTGTTGACACAAAGAAGCAATTAGAGTTTACCAATTTTTAAGCAAAAATATTGCAGAAGTGATGGTTTATCCTTGCTGCATCCAGAAACATGGCATTAGTTTATATGATATTGGATATGTGATATTAGTTTATATGATATTGGAGAAGTGAACTTTGATGATTTAAGTTGTGCTGTAAGATTTTCCCCTATGAAGAGACCGACTTTCCTTCTTCCTTCCTTCCTTCCTTTCTTTCTTTTTTCTTTCTTTCTTCCCTCCTTCCTTCCTTCCATCCTTTCTTTTTCTTTTTCAATGAAATTAGAAAGTATTTTATAAGCAGTTGTTTTAAGAGTATGTACACACTCTGCTACCAGCTACCGTTAGCAACTAAATACAATTTTTGTCTGAAACAATTATCGCAGTGTTTGAAAGGGTGATTTTTCTATTGACATCACTCTTTGCATACTTATAGTTTAGCAGAACTTCTTGGATGAAACTTGTTTTGTTTTTATATAAATTTTTAAAACGTTAAACTGTCTAATGAATCTATCCATGGTGGGAGAGATACTGAGGATGAGCACAGGGTTTCCCATCTGCTAGGCAAGCATTCTAGCACCAATGCTTTCCCTCAGCTGCCAGCATTAGACAGCTGGTACATCCATTAGATATACCAGGTATCCAATGGTACCCTTGTTAAGGCTTGCTTCCCAGATAGATGTTAGCACTTCTGAGATCTTGTGGAATCTCTAAGAGGTGCAGCCTAATGAAAAGAAATGAAATCTGTATGTTCAACCCTTGATGGCGATAATGGATCCCACACAGGAGTCAGTGTCTCTGTCTCTATCACTCTCTTTCTCTGACCCTCCTCTTTCCCATGTACCTTCTTTCTTTTTCCTGGCCTTGAAGAAGTGAGTAGCCATTAGTATTCTCCACCATTAGCTTCCTATCCTGAGGCTCTGTCTTGTCACAGACTTCGGGGTAATAAAGCTGGCTCCTTATGCCTGTCTTGGGTATTTCAGTCAGGGAAGCAAAGCTGACAAAGGTAGATCTTCAAATTTGCCAATTATAAGATCACCTAAAACTATGTCTACCCCTTCTTTTAAGATTCTGACACATTTTTGGATAAATAGTTCTTGGCATGTCTAGATTAGTGTAATATAAGGCATAAAATACAGGTTGTATTTTCTTTCTCTATGCAAAATATCCTTCTCCTTGCCTCAAATTATAATTGGGAAATGACCAATGAGTCTCCTGAGATATAATTAACTTTCTGTTTAATTCTCAATCCTGGTAATAAGTTGATCTGCCCAAATAAAGCATTTACAAGCTTGAAATTATCTGGCCATAATAGATAAAGTCAGAAGATAAGATGTGGTGGCCCAGACAGGAGACAAGTGTATCAGTGTGGAAGGAAGTAGCCCAGGTCTGGACTAGAGACAATAAATGAAATATAGTTTTGCCCCCAAAGTATTCTGAAGGATACTCATAGAACTCGGAATCAGCCCAGATACAATGGGATGCCAAAACATAAATAAAGATGCTGTAAGTTGCAACAGAGATGGAAATTGGAAATATGCTCCTTACCAATATCCAACCCATCATGCACACAACCCCAACTTTCAACCCCACCTACCAAGACATCTGCAGATTTGATTTGTTCTCCAAAATGTCTCTCAAGCCTGCATCTTCTATCTTGTCAAGAAGCTTTTTAATACCTGCCACTCTATCTGTTCATATTGCTGGAAGAACTTTCGTCCTAGATCTTTGTGCTCCTACTTTATTTCACTGATTAACTCTATTAGGTGACATATATTGTGACCTCTGAATATCTGACTTGGACTTTGCCATTTCTTTGCTTAAAGCTCTTTAGTGAATTGTCATTATTAATATCATAGTTATAAATGTAATATCTTACTTACAAAGTATATGTTTTCAGATCCCACCAGTGGATACCTAAAACCACAGATAGCACAAAATTTTGCAAATATGCTTTACCCTTTAGCATGTGTATAAGACAGTGTCACTTATAAGTTAGACACATAAAAGACTTATAATAACTAATGACAAAATAGGACAATTATAACAATATATAAAAGATTTAATGAGGACACAAAGTTGGGAAGGGTAGAGTAGGGTAGTATGCCTTTGAGAAGAATTGGAGGGGGGTGAATATAACCAACATACATTGTATGAAATTCCCAAATAATGAACTGTAAAAAATTTGTAGATTCGTGAATGTAAAATTGTTCTCTCAAAATACTGTATTATACTCACATTCTCTCTTCTTGGTCACAGGTACCTGAAACCAAAGGACTCAATGTCATGGAGGAAAAGGGACAAGCTGCAGGTAATGCAACACCAACCAACCTAAACCAAAGAGCACAACCCAAATCAAACCAAAGCAAACACCAAAACAAAAAGCAAAACAAAAAAACCCACATAAAAACAAAAAACGTCAAAAGTGCTCTTAAAAACCATAAAAAATCACGAAAGCTGGAAAGACTGAGGAATGATTCAAGATTTGAAGACCCCAAGGAGATAAGACAACTAAGTGTAGTGTGCGATCTTGGACTGATTCTTCTATCAGAAGAAGGACTTGGATAAAATTTGAAATAAGTCAAAGATTAGACAGCAGCACCATAACTTCTGTGACTGTTAATATTTAGAGAATCAATGTAAATGAAGTGAAGAAATCTTGTATGCTACTTCAACAATCATTTGGCAACCTGCAATTATTTTTAAAAGAAATGTTTTATTTGTATATAAATTTGCATATATATAATATTTGTATTACTCCTTTGAGAATTTAATCTAATATGTTTTTGAACGGATTCACCACTTAGAATCCTACCATAGCCACCTTGTCACTTTCCCCATGCAACTTTGAGTCACAAGCTCCACCTCCATTGAGCCCTGTTGTGTTACCCTACTTACTACTCTCAGGGGTGGGGCCTGCCCTGAGTGTGGTTGACCTACCAGATGGAGTCCCTTCATTTAAGAAAGCTGGCTCTCCTTCTTCCAGCAGCTGTCAAATGCCAATGGATCTTCAGTTAGTGCTGGGACATCATGTCTACCAACGCCCCACCATGCTGGCATTTCTCGTCTGGATTCAGTTTGTATTAAAATGAAGTATTTTTTAAAGTATGTAAATAGTGTCTTTGAATGTCAGCAAGTGATATATTAACAAAGTAAAATAATATCAGTTGCAGCCTCTATACTACCCATTACCATTACATCAAGATGAAACATTTGCAAATCAGCAGTAAAGAGACAAACTTGGATACAGCCGAGCAAGTGACAAGAACAAGTTTTAGATAAATATTACAGCTGTGTGTGATGTGAAAAAGGTGTTTAAGCTCGCTAGTAATTAAAAAAGTCTACAGTTGAATTTCAACACAGGGCTTTGGTTGGTAGTTAAGTGTTTAGCCAGAAAGATATTTGACATTACCTGCTAACACTGAAGGTTTGTTTCTGATCACAACACAACAATAAAACTCCCCTAAATCAGTTTTAACAAGAACATGGAAGGTACCACACCATTCTATTCTAAGAACTCCAAGGCAGCCCTGACGGATATATTCCAGTTTGTAATTATGTGAAAATGTAGACACAAGCCAGAAGGAATGCATGCTCTGGCACCACAAAAACAAACCAAAGCAAAATCTTGAATTTAAACTAAGGAATTTCATTTAATTGACTGATAAAATTCGCATAACTAGTCAGACTCAGTAGTGATGATATTGAAGAACATATGTTCCTATTGATCAAGCAGTTCTAATTTGAAATTTTTTTTAAAGATTCCTTGCCTAAATAAACACACATATATACCATATCCCCCTCACACATAGCAGCAGCATGTTTTAAACATATTAAAAATTTGAAATAAAAATCATCATCAGAAGAGAATCATTTAAGAGAATTTGACAGATGGAGACCTTAAAAAAGACTTAAATGCTTGCTTGCGTCCTGGATCATGGAACTGTCCAAGTTAAGAGTATCCTGAGAGAATAGCAAGTATTGCAAAGCACTCAAGGCAAGACATCATGCTCTTGTAGTATGGATGCATATGTATCTATCTTGTATTGGCATTGAGAATGAAAATATCTGATACACAGCTGAATTTTTCCTAAATGTATTCTCAAAGGATTGATTCACAGGAGACTTCTCAGTTCATTTTCTGTATCAATTGCTGCAAGTATACATCAGTTTATGACTGAAAAATTATATATTTTCTAAGCCTATAGGAGTGGGTTGCTTAAGACTTGACTTCTTGGCTAGTCGATTTCTCTATGTGCAAGATGAGTGTGCAGGGAGATGGTAACGTACATATCATGCACCATGACATCCAACTGCATGAAGGAGCAATTCCCTGGCTGTGGACGTTTGTGAACACAGAGATGGAGAGAGAACCCTACTGCAAGAGCTTTAAAGATGGTGCTACTAAATTCAGATCCCCTCCTTACCCATGCTTTCCTTTGCCTCTATGGTGACAAGCCTATATTTTGCTCAACTGATTTCTGTTTCTAGATAGAGTACAACGTGGCTCAAGCTGAAATATACTTATTTGCATCACATTATGCCCATCCCCTGTTCAAAATTGTGCAGTTGTGTTGACCAGAGAAGATTCAAGCACCTTGGCCAGCTCTTGGGGGCCCTCTTGGTCTGGCCTTCTCCTCTCTCATGTGTTATTAGACCGTTTGTAATGCTTACAACATTTTCTGCAGCCTTTCTTTGATCAAACTTATCTCCGAATGCTGGGCATTCAGAAGGACATTTGACATTATCTCTACAAATTCCTGCTAACACTGAGGGGTTCTGAGCACAACATGACAGAACAACAATAACCCTCCCCCCCCCCAAAGTCAGGTATTACACCAAGAACATGAATGGTACCGCACCATTCCATTCTCAAGAACTCCACGGCAGCCCTGATGGTAGTAATACAGTTTGTGATTACGTGAAAATGTGTTTATAGGTCAGAAGGAATACATGCTCAAAAATAAAAACAGAACTAACTATCTGGATATAAAATTAGACTTCACTGTTGGTTGTGTTTCTATGTCTGACTAATCACCTGCATCCAAACCTTTTGCAAGCACTTTTAGACAGAGGCAGCCAGACTCCACCCCAACCTTCTGACAGAGAAACTATGCAGGTAGGACGGAAGCCATTGTTTGGACTAACTTGCAGTTTACCTTCCTAAATTATTCAATACTTGATGAAAAAAAAACTTGACTATATGTGTCATTAGAACAAGACAGTCAGTTATATTCCGTTGGACAATTACATCTTGATTTTTTGCTAACTGGAAAAGCAAAGTTCTGCATCAACCCGATTCCAAGTTAACTTTAATTTTATTTACATAGTTAAGTTTTGCATCAATTTGGTGAGCTGTATTCCTATGCAGAACGCCCACACAAGCAGCGCCCTTCCAGGCCTTTCCTATTCCATTCCATCTCCTGGCTTCAATCTTTTACAGGTAGAGAAAAAAAAATGTATGACACAATTTAAAAGCAATGCTATGAGACAGGAAAAAAGAACTAGAATCAATCCACCATTATACCGAAGCAGGAACCCCTGAACAACATATAGTTCTTTAGGTTTCACAGAAATGCACAGGAATGGTGTTAGGGATAGGACTTTAGTGGTAGGACACAGAATAATATTCTGTCCTGGAAAAATGAAATCATGGGTTCCATAGATAAGAGCAATTCAACCACAATCCTATTACTAGATGTAGTTTTCCTTCTGGTTTTAATTAGAGGTGCCTGGCTGATTACTGTTCAGCCATTTGAGTTTGAGATATAGTGTTCTAAAAGGGACCAGTACCAGGGCTTCTTTGTGAACACAGGCAAATGCAAAACAGGAAGTCAGAACACATGGAACCAGAAAGGGTCAAAACAAGTCATCCTGACATTCTATTTCCAAATGAACCCAATGAATCACCAAGTCAAATCACCAAAGTGACTGATCGGTGGTGACTCACTTAAAGTTACCACTCATAGGAACCTTTGCCAGATCTCTGGCTCAACTGAGATGCGTTAGTTACGGCAAATGCTTAAAAACCAAAACACCAAGATTCACCAAATCTCAAGTTCTGTCATCTGCAGTCTAGCTAAAACTCAAGACATTGAAGAGTTTCTTTAAGAAGGAATGAAAGTTTGGTTAAATGAAGGAATATCTAAATCAAAGCCTGGAGGTGATATTTAAAATGCCTTCAAGAATATAATCTGTCATTTATTGAGAAGCTTTATCCAAAATCAGGAAAAACTCACACCCACTTTAGTGAAACAGAGTATCAAGACTGGAAGTGCAGAACTCAGACAATCAAGTCTGTGCTTAATCCCTGAGTCCCTAAATTCAATCCCAGCACTAAAACAAAAACAAACTGAAGACTGGGTATTAGCTAAGACTTCTCAAAGTAACTTACAAGAGCAAAACTTCTGAGGTACGATGCAATGTTGAGAAAGTGCTTACATCAGTGATGGCAGCCAAGACCCACCTAGAGAAGATCTGAAGGAGCTGACAGCTCTCACGTCTCACCACCTCAGGGATCTCCCCACCAACAATTAAAGTCTGGACTCCGAGAACTAGCTGCAGCTACTCAAGGAAGCCAAAGAACAGTTAGAATTTTACTTTGCACGTGTTACACGAACTAAATAAAAAATGGAAATATATTCATCACTGCATTGTGCTTGGAGAATGGAAGACTCTGAGACTCTGGACCACGGAGAGACGTAGATGTCACAGAGGTCCTCGGAACCCTGACAGCCAAGAACACTGAACTCAAGACCTGCTGCACTTTGGACGAAGCGTGTCTTCCCTATGTCAGGCACAGTCACTGAGTATGACAGTAAATGTGTATGTTCTGTATGCCAACTTCATGGAGCAGAAAAGTAAAAAGGAACTCATTTTAAAGCAAATGTAAAAACACAAATTAGAACCAGCGAGAGGGCTCAGTTAGGGAAAAGTACTTGCTACTACATTTACTGATTTTTGTTTGATCCCTGAAATCTAGAAGGTGGAAAAGAAAAACAACCCCTAAAAGTTATGTTCTGATCTCTATAGATGGACTCAAGGCCAGTCCATCTATGTGTGTGTGTGTGTGTCTGTGTATATCTGTGTGTGTGTTAGAATTCTCTTTAAAAAAATGTTTGTATTCTTCTCTTATATACTATATCCCAACTGTAGTTTCCTCTCCCCTCACCCCAGTCTCCCCTCAGCACCTTCTCTCTCCCCCAGATCCACCTCCTCCCCTCAACCCCCAGAGAAGAGCAAGGCTTCCCAGGGACATCAACAAAACACAGCACAACTAGCTACAGTAAGAGCAGGCACATACCATTACATTAAGGCTGGGAAAGACAACGCAGTAGAAGGAAAGGAGTCCCATGAATAGGCAAAAGAGTCAGGGAAAGACCCCACTCCCACTTCAGTTTCCACAGGAACAAGCTACTCAGTCATAACGTATGCAGAGGACCTAGGTCAGACCCATACAGGCTTCTTTATCTCTGCAAGATCCCATGAGTCCCGATCAGTTAATTTTGTGTCCCTGACCCCTCTGGTTCCTCCAATCCTTCCTTTCTTCTGCCTTCTCCACAGAACTCCCTCAGCTCCACCTAATGTTTGGCTGTGGGACTCTACATATGCTTCCATCAACTGCTGGATGAAGTTTCTCTGGTCTCTGATGATGATTTGGGCTCTTGTTCCAGCACTCTTTGCAGGCAGATCTGTAGGCCAAAGGTTTTGTGGCTGGATTAGTGTTCCAACCACTCCACTTAAGGTCTTGCTTAGTTACAAAGGATGGCTACTTCAGGCCCTGAGTCCCCCATTACTGGGGTTACTCTTGTAAATTCCATGGAGTTTCCATTAATGGTTTTATGAAAACAACATTTACCAAATACTAAAACATCAAGGAAAAATTGTCCTCCAAAATTATAGGCACAACCTGGGTACCAATTCTAAGTGGGAGATGCAGAATCTATGTTTGAATTAAGAGCTATGAAGCTCCATGAGGACAAAATTGCACACACTGTACTTGTCAGTATCTCTGTAGTCAATATGCAATATGAGGGGGCAGAGAAACGCACATGGAAAGAAAGCAGGTGGTGGAATCAGATAGTCTCGATTTGACTCCAGCTCGTCACCAACTAGCTTATGGCACTTAACACTATACCTGGCTACTTACAAAGGGTACTTCAATTTGTAAATATGCAAAAAGGTGTCTGCAATGAATAGGTGCTTTATGAATATTAAAAATAACAAGCACACATGACTGCTCATTTGTATCAGACCCTGTTTGCTTACACACCTCCTTATTCATATCTTCCAATTCAACTTCCAATTAAACACCCGATTGAAAGATGAGGAAGCTAAGCCTCAAAAAAAATGAGCATTTTCCCCAATGACACAACTAGTAAATAACAAAATAAATTCATGTTTCTAATCAACCCATCATCCTTGAGATATCAGTGACTGGTATCTATTGTTAAATACTTCCCAAACTTTGCAAGGTTCTGAAATTATACCAGGGCTCAGCAGAAAAGGATGCTGGGATCAATTAGTCCTGCCTGAACAGGAGTGTACCTACCATGTTGCTGACTGGAATTCTGACATCTGACATTGTCTTTATTTTGGTGTCCCAAGGATCTTGGTTCAGGTTGTCGCTGCCAAACACCAGATCACCACGTTCTCTTTCCTTTTGCTAACCCACCCTCTGCAGTTGCCAGAATGCACTTAAGGAAAGATGCCCCCACCACTTACTTCTGTCAAGGAACTTGCCATGTCTAACCCATAGAATTAAATCCCGGGGTGGGGGGGAAGCCATATTCCATTATGCAGAGAATAGTGGTGATGTGTTACTTCAAAACTGTGAGAAGCAATTTTATTTTTACATATTCATTTTGAGTTGTGGCTCATTTTTATCCTGAACGAGAGAAGCCTCTTCAGAGAAACACATAAAGAGAAGAGCATAGAAAGTAATTTTTGCATTATCATTAAATATACAGTATTATTATCTAGGTCAATTCTGGTAGCTTTCTAACTTCCATCTTGAAATTAGATCCGGAATCACAGAGAGAATTGCTAATGACCACTAATGGAAAGTCAGAACTGCAGCAACAAGAAGATAAACTTCTAACATTCCAAAAGAGTACCTCGGACGAATCATGGGACTCACTGGTATTTGGATGAAAGGATGTTTTTTTCCATAAATAAGGGCTATGAAAGAGCCACCCATCTGAATTAATGTCTTTAAGCCAAGTGCCTCAATAGTCAAAAAATAACATGGACTTAATTTAAAAATTAAAAAGAGAATAGAAAGATGTGTGCTTTGGAAACTGAGCAGCTTGCCAAATGTTAAACTGGCCTCTCTACTTGGTCTACAGAGAGGAAGAACTGTACTAGCCATTCAGTGGATTTTTAGCTTAGAAATGCAAATAATCTCTGACAAAAGCCACATCCAGATGTAGTTTCATCCAGATTATTCAAGAATGGAACCCTGTGATGTCAGCTCTGGATTTCTGAATAAGCCCCCAATAGGGCATAGTTCAACAGGACACAATCCAGTAGGAGAGTTTAAATATCCAGGGAGCCGGGAGATGTCAGCAGGTACCAATATCGTGTTTTATGTTTTTTTAAACCTGTGGGTCTTGCCTCTTTTGAGACTGAGCAATCTTTACTGGGGTCACATATCAAATATTCTGCATATCAAATGGTTATATTACAATTCATAACAGTAGCAAAATTACAGTTATAAAGTAACAATGAAATCATTTTATGGTTGGGGCGTCACCACAACATGAGGAACTGTATTAAAGGGTTGTGGCATTAGGAAGGTTGAAAACCACCATTTTAGAACAATAGTTATTGGTTCTTCCATTGAGGAAGCTTATCTTTTTCATTGAATATATGGACCCTGCTTTGATTTGATACAGCGTTTAGCGGTTCATGTAAAGTTACATCCAAAAAGAAAATCAGTACCAGAAGAGTCTATGTAAGTTAGGCTAGTAAGACAAAGACATTCTAGAATTTGCTACTCATTTGACAACTATTTATTGAACAGCTGAAACCTATCAGCCCTAAGGGATGGAAACCTGGCTCTGGTATTTTCAGCAGTAATCATGAGTCATTTCTCCTAGTTTCAACAGAAATAACTTATAAGTCCTTAAGGAGGTCAAGAAAAAAAATTACTGGATTAAATAGAAACATACATATACCCTGTGGGTTGATTAAAAAGTCAGCTGTCATGGCTTAAGAGATGTACCCGTGTGCAAAAGGTACTTGGATCAAGCTTAGTCCAGAATGCAGAAAGTACTTGTACCAAGTCTGAGGTCCTGAGTCAAATACACAGGATCCAGATGGTGGAAGAAGGAAACCAATCTCCAAAGTTGTCCTCTTAATGGGCACACGCACTAAACAACTATGTGAAAAAAGTCCCTCACTGAAAAACAATGGCTAAGAGAGCACTTGACATAGACTCAAGGCCATCTACATGACTTCCTCTCATAATTTCGAGTAAAAATTATCAACCTAGATCTCCATCCATGCATAACTATATAAAGACAATGTAGTGAACCTGTAGTGTTATTTTTATTCAGCTGTAAACATGAAATTACAACTATAAAACAAATGGCTCACTATTTTAAATGAAATGAGCTAGACTCAGAAAGACAAATAGCACATTTTCTCTTGTGTACAGATTCCAGATTTCAGTTTATGCATGTGTGTGTGTGTGTGTGTGTGTGTGTGTGTGTGTAGACAGAGGTGGAGGGATGGGGGATATGAAAGTGAAAAGGGGACCTGAGAGGGAGAAAGAAGGCTATTTGTCTATTTAACAGGAAGGGGTGGAGGGACAGGATGGTAATCCACATGGCCTAAGGCAGAAAGGGAACTATGAGGATAAAGGGGAACAGGAGTGAGGGGAAGGGGGTGTGAGGAGCTAATAAGGACAGTATGATGATACATATGTACCAATGAAGCCAATCTCTTTGCGTGTTAACAAGTTAATTTGAGGATGATCAGTCTTTTCTTATTTTATTGCCTAGATTGTTCTGTTCTTAAAAGCAGACCTGAGAAGAATCCTGAAAGTAAGGGTTTTACCCAACTGAAAGGAGAAAGCATTCACTATTATTAACAATTCTTTAACTTAGTATCAAGCCTGTCAGCAACCAACCCCAAAGACACCCTTCAGCACACATGCTGTGGCTGAGCACACCCACAGAACACCAGGCCTCTCACTACTCTCTCCAAGCCACCCTAAGAAATGCGTAAAGGATTTAGAATCTGCCTTTATAGATGCGTATTTTTTACTTAAGGAAATAAAATAAAATTCTTCCTAAAATTCCCAAGAAACAGCTGATGCACCCATTACGGCTGAGGTGAACTCAACAGTGGGTTTCCATGAGCTACACATTCTGTTATTGATGAATGGAACAGACAACTTATATCCAATTAATTTTCCCGGATGAATCCAATACCTTCCGCTGCCTTGGAATGAAGCGGCTCTGACTCAGAGGTTCTCAACCTGTGGGTCGCGACCCCTTTGTAGGCTTAATGATTTTTTTTTTTTTTTGAGCTTTTCACAGGAGTTGCCTAAAACCGTTCGAAAACACTGATATTTGCATTACAATTCACGCCTGTACCAAAATTAGTTATGAAGTAGAAACATAATTTTATGGTTGGGGAAGGGTCACAACAACATGAGGAACTGTGTTAAAGGGTCACAGCTTTAGGAAGGTTGAGAATCACTGGTCTAACACGATCCGCCTACAACTCAGACATTGACATGTTTCAAATGAACACATATTTACAGTAGATTTTTAAAAATATCCAGCAGAGTCTAGTTACAGAGTGCATTTATAAAATTCAAATTAGCATCCACCAGAAATACAAAAAACTGCCCATTGAAACAGATCTGGAAACAAATACAATTTACAAATTGAAACCGGAAGTCAAACATTCAAGTGCTAATTTTTGTCTGCTCTCAAGAGTCTGTAATGACCTTGACAGAGCTCGGATCAACCTTATTTCTGGCAACACTTTTGAAACTCAAGACTTCATTTAATGTTCCTGGCTAGCAGAATGTCTGGAAAGCGGCTTGCTCACCAGGGCTTACTAGCGACCAAACACTCTTTTCGGGAAGGCAGACCGGCCCCTCCCCCTCACACCAACCTAGAGATTTTTTTCCCCCAGTCCTCTAAATCAGATTCTGTTTCTTGAATTACTGCTTCACGTGTTTTTTCCTTTTACATTTCAATTAGCCACAGCATTTTGGACTCTAGACTATCAGCAGTTGTTTCTAAGAGTTCTGGAAAATTATATTTTAATAGCATTGCATCTTTTTGCGCATTTCCCTGAGGCTTCCAGCAAGCACTCAAGTTATTCCAGTAAGAGAATATGTCTCACGAGGCTAAACGGCATCAATGCAAGATCTAGAAAGTCCTCTCCTCCCCCCACCCTCTAGTATGAAGGTGCTTTACCAGTTCTCGCCCCTCCCTCCTTGACATCCCGCGCAGCCGACGTGGAGCCCCACGCAAAACCAGTGAGGTGGGCTCTCGGAATCCTGACATCATCTGCAAGGATGCATCCCAAGTCTGAACCAGAGAAGCTCACGCAGCCGGGTTCAGGTCACCGCCCCGAGGGCCCGGAGACCAGGAACCACAGTCTCCGCCTTCCCTGGCGAGAAGAAGCTAACCCTTGAGCCGGAGAGGGGCGCGTGGGGGCGGGGATTGTAGGGCGACAGGAAGCCACCCGTCATCTCCATGTACCTCGGGGACAGAGGGCACACGTGCTTGGCCACTCACCAGCAGTCGTGCGCGTCCGGAGCTTGTGTGGGATGGCGACTGCGGCTGCTGCCTCCGCGCGGGCCGCGTGGCTCGGGCATCCGTGTGGCCTCTGCAGCCCGGGCGGCGGTGGCTGCTCCGCAAAGGCACGGGCTCCTGGTGACAGTGGCACCAGGCTGGGGAGGCGCTAGCAGGCTGGTCTGGTCCGGGCCTCTGGATTCTCTTTGCTCTTGGTCGGACGAGTTCTGATTCCTTCCTTGGCTTGGGTTCGCTCTTCTTACTTGCGGGACAGCCCCAGCGCCCTTGCAAATCAACTCACGGGCCAATGGCCTCTGAATCTGTGGCAGTGCTCTCTGCTGCAGCTACGTAGGGAATGAAATTGTCACAATGATTGTTTGCCCCCTCCCGCTTCCCTGGCCCCTGGGTGCGGCCTCAGCCTCTGCCTCCGCCCCCTCTGTAGCCACAGCCTCCCACGTGCTGCAGAAAAATCTCTAGGGTGGCGGGTCCCAGCGGATGGCCTAGGGCCAGATGGAAATGGTTGTCATTTAACCCCCAGGCAACCAGCATGCTCCCTCTCTGCCCTTGGATGGACCACTTGGACAGCCCAGTGAATCATCAGCTTCGCCTAGAAGCTGGGGAAATGACTGAGCGACTCAATTGCAGAGCATACGAGCGGTGTGAGGCTGGATTTGCCAATGTCAGGGCTTAGATATAGGGTTACAGCTTATGGAGGAATCCCATTTTGAGATTTAACTGTGACTAAGCACTCCCGCCGTGAAACACTCTGCCTCTCCTCACCTTCTTGAACTAGGAAAATACAAACAGCTCCTTGCCATTACTATATCGTCACCATCATATGCTGTATCTTTAATGTGGCCCTCGACCTGAGCCAGACACACAGTAAGCACAATGATCCATGTTTACTACAGCCCCGTGTATAAAAGCTGCATCTTATACGTTTTCCATGAATAAGATAGAGACAAATAAAATTGTTTATCTGTGAGTTTTACTCAGCTGCAAAGTAGAAGGTATGCTGTAAATCGGAGAGTGTGGAGGACAAGGAGAAAGAATGAAGGTAGCGGAGAGAATCCATTCTGATTTAACATCTGTGCTGGCAAGTTTTATGGATTTTTGACACAAGATAGAGCCATCGGAGAAGAGAAAACCTGATTTGAGAAAACGCCTTCACAAGATGGGGTGAGGAAGGGTGGGCGGGTTAGGGAAGCCTGGAGGGCCTTTTCTTAATTACTAATTGATGAGGGAGGGCCCAGCCCATTGTGGGTGGTGCCACCATTAGACAGGTAATCCTAGGTGCTATAAGAAAGCAGACTGAGCAAGCCAAGGGGAGCAAGTCAGTAAGCAGCATCCCTGCCTCCCCTCCCTCATGGCCTCTACATCAGGTCCAGCCTCTACATCCGGTCCTGCCTCCTGATTCCTACCCTGTTTAAGTTCCTTCCTTGACATCAGGAACGGACTGTGCTGTGGAAGTGACGTAAATCCTTTCCTCCCTAAGTTGATTTTTGTCCTGCTGCTTTGTCACAGTGAGTGTGATAAAGTAAGACAACCTCAAAAGCTGCTTCTTTAAGGGAGCAGACACTACCAACTCACCAACATTTTAAGAACACTGCTCCTACTGATGAGACTGGAGGTCTTCAGCTTCGGCGTAGGGTGTGGGGGACCCAGTTCCAAGTGGAAGAAAACACCACAGTGGGGTGAGGCACACTGGCTGTCTTGATTGGCTTTTCCTTTGGAAACCAAACGCAACCCCGACTCTGCCATCTTCTGAGCTGTTTAATTCACCCTTGGTCCCGTCTAAGGGGATGCCACCCTAGTGTAGTGTGAAAATAAGCTTCCATTGCCTACGGCAGTCTGCAGCCTTGGCTTTTCAATAGGCGATGGTAATGTATTTATTTATTTATTTATTTATTTATTTATTTATTTATTATTTATTTTAGTTCCAAATAACCAAACCAGGAAATTCCACAAATATTCAAGTCTTTAAATTGTATTCATTTGCTGTCAGAGGGCTTAAACCCAGAGTTTCAAGTGCGCCGAGGAAGAGTTCTCACCTCGAGCAACGTCCCTAGCTCTTCAAAATTCAGACCTTTAATGTTCATCAAAAAAGAAATGTTAGCATGGTCCACCCACTAGGAGGTGAGTCCTTCAGTATACGCACTTCAGATTCGGTGGACATTTGAGTCTGAAGTTCTAGATTGGATAGTCTCCTTGTATACTAGACAATCTACATACTAGTGATACTAGTGGAAAATAATCACATTCTTAATTCCATATATGTGTTTATAATCGTGACTGATTACAGATTTTACTACCTAGCATCCCAAGTCTCTTTTAAAAGGAGAGTAGGGTGGAGCATTCCTTTAGTTCCAACTAATTGGAGACTGAGCTGGGAGAACTGACTAGACTTAAAAATCTGAATTTTGATGTGCTAGGGAGTTCTTGGTCAGTGAAGCCAACACAGAAAAATCCTGTCTCAAAACAAAAATAGCATTTGGGGCAGGATGGCTCAGAGGGTAAAGATGCAAGCTTGCTGCTGTGTTTGACAACTTGAGTTTTATCCCTCCCACATGCTAGAGAGAAAGAACTCACTCCTGTCACATGCACGTGCACACACACATCCACACACACACACACACACACACATGTTCATGAATAAATACATAAACAAATAAATAATTGTTGAATTAAATTTTTTTTCGTAAATGTCAAAATGACTCAGTATGTTCTGTCCTCATCTTGGCAAGCAGGACACTACATGTGATAAATTCAGTCACTCGGAGGCTCCTATCTGGCTTTGAAACTAGATTTTATTATTAAGGAAGTTTAGATAGTTCTATTACCTGTTGAGGGGCTTTTGTGTCTAGGGATTGTAACTTCAGAGGTGACAATGATACTGTCCTACAGAGGTGGTGCCAGTGATGCCTAAGTGAGCTGCTGGAGAAGTAAACCCTATTCTGATGCCAGTGGCCAGCTTCCATACCTGTGTGATGCACAGTGTGGTGGCGTACCTTTCCAGTACCTTTCAGAAATGGTTTCAGCTTCTGCCACAATTTGGGGGTGACTTAAGAACTTTATGAAGAGGTACTACAAGAGTTTAGAATTTTTATTCTTAGATTTCAAATTTAATCTGTGGTTATAGTTTCCTTTCATTTTAAAAGATTTACTCTCAACATTAACCAAAATCCACAAATCTAGGGAGAAATTGAGGGAAAAGGAAGAGAAAGGGATAAGGAGGGGGAATTGGAATCCACAGACCTATAACTCCAGCAACTCAGGATTCTGGGAGTGGAACAAGGACACAAAATTGATATCCACGTACTATCAAATGTGTAAAAATACAGAAGAACTCAAGGAGAATTGATCAAAATTACCTCCTAGATATTCATTAGGATAGCTATTGACTGCTTTATACTGAATTGCACTTTCAATTTTTCTATAAAATTTGTGACTTTCTTTTATTTAGGAAGGAGAATTTAATAGGTAAAGAGTAAATGAACTTGGCTCCCAGAGCCTGGTAAAATGATGCTTGTCACAGTAGCTGGTTCATACGAGAGGGATCACAATTATTTAGGAAGAAAGAAAAGAAAAGAAGGGAGGCATAAAGGAAGAAAGAAGGAAAACAGATACATGCTATCACGAAGAGCCATGAATTAAGGGATGTGACTCCCTTGTCACCTGCTCAGTTGCTGGCACTTACAGAAACAAGGCATTGCATCGTAAATTGCTTCGTTGAGTAACACTATATTTCAATATTTCCCAACTGATGACAAATGAGTCCCACTGGACGTGCAATACAGCCAGATGAAAGATTTTCTTGTCCCACAACATCAGAGATGATCTGTCCTGAGATGTGGAACAGCCTGGGAGTCTGGTTATAACACAGAGATCTGCACTCTAATTAGTGAACCATCATGCCAAGAACCTGGATTGGTCTCTAATTTCCTTGTTTCTGAGATCTTATTTCTTGGAATTGGCAGTACACAGTATGCAGGGCTCCATTTGCATTATCCAGGATGCTAAGTTGTCTATGTACTACTCCAGTAGTTTGAGGTATGTACAGAAAGCACTAGTTTCTTGGCTCAGCCCCACTTCTGGCTCCAGACAGACTGGAGTCCTTGAACTTGGTTGTAGATTTAGATGTTCCTGGCTCTGGTTTTTTGTTTAATGTCAAATCTCAGGAGAAAGACAAGCACCAAAACACCCAACGGTGCTGGGAAGTCACGAGAATCCTCTAAAAAGCAAGTGTTCTTACAATTGTGTTTTTGCAGTGATTTCAGTTGGGTCTGGGGAGCTCATGAAATGCTTTTAGCCAACAAGCTCAAAAGGATTTTCATGAACACGCAAAGGCAGTGATTGACAGTTTCACTCTTTTTCTCTCGTTAGTTTGCAGGAGAGAGTTCTAGATCTGTGTGAGTGGTGTTGACCCAACTTCAATGCAGATACAGATAGAAAAATCCAGCCATTACTCATGCTGGCCCGGGAAGAGATAGAAAACAGGGCTGGGACTACAGACTGTTGGTAGTTTACTGACCTGGTTCATGTAAGGGCTTAGGCTTGTTCCTACCCTGGCATTGTAAAGAAAAATAAAAATCTAAAGAAACCCTGAGGTCATAAAAACATTGAGAGCCACGGATCTATGGTAAAATAATGAGTTTCCACTTTCAGTTATAGCTATGGGAGTTTAGCCTGAGCCACTCAACACAGAAAGAAACTTTCAGAACGGAAATTGTGGGCACATTTGACATTTCTCCACATGTGAGATTTACTTGGGTGTCCTTTTCCTGCTACTCAGACAATTTTATAACTCTGACATTCTGTGTCCTGTGTACCAGATGAGACTTGCAAATGTCTGAAGCCTTCTTCCCCGATGCTGTTTGCAAACTGTCCTGGATCACATTCCCATGAGATCAGGTTTTTCATTGCAAATCATGAACTATAGCTCAAGAGAGCTTGGAAATTAAATTTGAAGCTATTCACTATTGAAACTTAGTCTAGGAAGAAGAAAGCTTGCTCTAGGAAACATTTTAATATGCGGCAGGCCCTTGATGGAAAATGAACATTTTTTTCTTCAACTAATATTTACTTGACATCTTGGGTTTAGGTACATATGATATTAACGCATTAATTGTGTTTGAATTGTTGTTTTTCAAATAGGAACTCTTCAGGTAGGCGATTTACATATATAAGGATGTGTGAGGAAGAAGAGAAAGCTCATCAAAGATAAGAGGCTTCTCCCTATGCTGAGGCTGCTCCAATGAAATCAGAGCTTTATTGCTATATGGCATTGCAAACAACATAAAGCAATATAACAGAACATAATCAAATCTATACACGTAGAAATAACTTTTATTCTCTTGTAGTAATTGTAATCTCAGAGGTTTACAGCTTCTGTCTACTAACTTAGGCCTAGTTCTGGAAGCTTCTATCCTCTGTACAATCTAATCTAGGCCTAGGATGTTTTCAGCATCTGAGCTTACTGCTGAATAAGCTCACCCTATCTAGTTCATTCTGAGTTCTAGATGGCTGATTCAACTTGGCTGTCCTGGCTCAAACTTCTCTCCAAGATGACTGATTAAATCTGGCTTCTTTCAGCTTCTCCTGAATTACTCTGCTTGGTCTCAAACTAACTTTAGCAATCTGTTCTAATCTTCTGGCTCCTTCTCATTCCTTGGCTCATTCTACCTTCACTCTGTTGAGCTGGTTCTCACTCTACAACTCGTCTCTGTGTAAGTGTCCCAGGAGAACTGTCTGCCTCCTACCTCTTTTTCTTTTTCTTAAGCAGCTTCCCTTTCTTCTCAGTTCTTGTGAGAGTTAGGCATACCCGATTCTGTCAAATCTTTCTCTGATTTGTCACTTTGTCTGCCACTCAATTAGAAATCATTTTCAAACATCCTGCAAACTAACTACATTTTAAACTTTTACAAATGAATTTTACCTTCATTGTTTAGGATTAAAGATGTGTACTAAAGAGTGAGTTAGTATCCAGCCAGAGGGATTAAAGGTGTGTGCTAAGGGTTGAGCCATGCCACAACTAGAAACAGGGCTTTTTCAGTAAATAACACAATTCAGTCAGAGTGTGACCAAATATTCTGTAACAAATGCATTTCAGCTATTCAATAGATTTGAACAACTTAACTTTTGAAAGAAAACATGTTAGACATAAAAGGTGGGAAAATGTTGGTTAAATTTAAAACGTGTTAGAGGAAGGGACTGGAGTGAAGAGTGCAATCACAGAATACAAATTGTGTCCTGTGGCGAGGGCTCAGAGGATAAAAGAACAGAGACTTGAGTCTGGGTCTCCAGCACCTATGTAAAAAGCCAGGTATGGTTGTGGTCTCCTGTACCTCAGAACTGGTTTGGTGTGTGTGTGTGTGTGTGTGTGTGTGTGTGTGTCTGCTGAATAGGCTTGCTGGGACTTGCAGGCCATAATCTAAATGAAAAATATTAAAAGTGAACCCCAAGTTCAGTAAGAGACCCTGCATTGGAATAAAACGGCAGACAGTAAAGGCCACAGCATGCTAGTATGATCTACCTCAGAAGGTGGTGTGATCTAGAGAGTGGAGACCTAAGACAGCCAGTCATTCAGCATTGGCAAAGATAATGGTGGCTGGAGAGTAAAAGCTATAGTAAATAGTTTGTGCCTAGTTCATAGATAGATGATGGATGGATGGATGGATGGATAGATAGATAGATAGATGAGATAGATAGATAGATAGAGATAGATGATGATAGTAGATAGATGGATAGTTTGTATGTGTATATGTGTGTGTTATGCATATGTGTACACATGTATGTGCATAACTGTGTATATGGGCATGTGCTTCTGGAAGACATTGTTGATGTCTGGCATCATCTACTATGGAGTTCCACCTAATAATTTGAGGCAGGATCTCTTACTGATCCCAAAGCTCACCAATTGGCTAGCATGGCTGGCCAATGAGCTCTGAGGAGCCAACTGTCTCCACCTTCTAATACTTCCAGGAGTCACAGAGGTGTTACATGCCTGGCTTGTATGTGAGTGTCAAGGATCCAAACTCACATCCTCAATGCCTGAGCAGTCTGCCCTTACCTACCGAGCCACGTATCTCCCCAGCTCCTGGCTCGCATTTTAATATATGTGGCTGCTTGTATTATGTTAATATGGGCCCCCAAAATTGGTTGCATGAGAATCTGCATGTCCATACAGAGGACACTGAGGAGCCCTGAGCCCAGTTGGTTCTGATTGGTAAATAAAGATGCCAGCAGGCAATGGTTGGGCAGGGCAGACAGAGGCAGGACTTTTAGGATTCCTGGGCAGGGACTGGGGAGAAGGATAGGGAGCTCTGCAGTGCCAGGAAATGGAAAGGAAAGACACCATGCCTGAGAAGGTGTGGGACAGAGAGCACAGCTGCCATGTAGGAACTGAAGGAGAGTGGGCCAAGAGGGCTGCCCGACTGGGTCCAGGGCAACAAAGATGGAATATAGGATTTAGTAAGTAATAATTCAGGATATTGGAGGAAGATGGGTTAGCCATGTGGAGGTTAGGAAGTGGCCCAGCCATTGAGCTGTTTTAGGCATATCAAAATACAAAGGCTGTGTATGTTGTATGTGTGTTGTGTGTGTGTGTCTTTCATTCGGAACCTAGAATATTGGGGAGGGGAGGGAGGAACACTGCCTCTGCTGAGTTTAAGTATTTAAGTATTTAATTGGATATTACTACAAATATATATGTTATATATTTAGTATATATGTTACACACACATATATACATATATATGTGTATATATAACATATATTTGTTAAGTAGCTGAGGGTGACATTGGACTCTGGATCCTCCTACTTGTACTTCCTTAGTGCTAAGATTAGGAGTCTATCCCATTACACTCAATTATATGTATTACTAGGAATCAAACCCATAACAACGTACAAGTTAGGGAAGCACTCTACCAAATGGACCATATCCACAGGCCCTGCCTCTTTTCTAAGATTCCTCTAGCCTGAACTTGTCCTTGAATGGCCAGACACAAGCAGGCATTTGCTAAGGTTCAATCCTTGAGGCCTCAGTCTACCCGACTCATGTTCCTTTGGGATCCCATCCATTATCTGGGTTCTACCTGCTAGTAGGTAGATATTCTCCTAAATCTATACCATGATGTTAATTTCTCAGGACTGCCATTGTTACTCTTGTGTTCATCTGAAACACATCATTTCACGTTGCTAGCTTTCTTCCATTCTTTCCATACCCAGCATTGATAACACTACTCCTTTTGAAGCCAAGACTCAAGTTCTCCTTGGTGTCCTCTGACAGAGTGCTACATGTTTTATAAAAGTAATCTCAGTTGATCTTCATAACAGTTACATTGCATTTATTCATCAAGAAACGGAAACTTTTAATGGCCAACCATTTAGTCAATACACCTGTAGAGATTCTGTTATTCTGCAACTTAGAGAGTGAAAGGTTTTGTTAAGTCTGGTATGACCAGAGCTGGGGTCTAATTTAGGGCTAATTTTAGAGACTAAGTCTCCTTACATCTCAGAGGTCTATTCTAAAACTCTAGCCTCAGGTTCCTAGTAACTTATAAAGGGGTTTGGCCATTGTGCCAAACTGTGGAAACTAACCTGGCATAATCCTACAATTCACGCAAACAATCTAAGAGGTTGTTTAGATTTTGTGGAGGCAAAGTTCCAGAGAGTGTGTATGGATCGAATATATACTGTTTGGGAGGTTGATTTGGGCCTTTTCCTTTGACACTGCATCTCCTTGAAGCTAGAAGGTTTAGGGGCTTTATAGCATCTTTGTAGGAACTCTCCTGGGTAGGACTATAGATACAAGCAGGTCATCCTAACACTGAAAAACAACCCCAGTCTCTAGGTAGCTATCTTAAGTCACTTTCTGAGCTTTTGAAAACAAATGAGGACCATTTCTGAATCCCCCAGGGCAACATAGTCTGTGCATCTTGCTCTCTGGCATTGGTATCGGGATGCTTCCCTCCAGCAGGAAACAAGAATTGAGAGTCAGCGTGAGAAGGCAGCACTGAAAACACAGACAACTCTAAGGCTCAGGACTAAAAAAAAAAACCACTGTGTACCTCCTGGAATCTGACTAGAGTACAACAAAGACTTAGTAGGAAGAAGTGTATGTGGGGAGGAGGGGGTCTTGAAAATGGAAGGAGGATAAGAAAAGATCAAGGGATGAAGATGAGGATGACCGGAATGTGTTACAGTAGTATAGACGTGTATGAAATTGTCAAAGAGTAAATTAACGTTAAAAACGTGATTTTTTTATTTTTGGTTTGTGTGAAGATTCAATGCTACAATGCATTTAATGTGTTAAGTAGTAAACTGTGACAAACCATATAAAGGAACGTATGGCCTTTAATAACATCATTAAGCTTGTCTTGACAGTATCTTCAGGTGGTGAAAAAGTAGTGGTCTGTTATTGTATTCCAAAAGTCTTGCCTGTTAGTCTCAAGGATGCTTGGTCAAACAGAGGAGGGCAAGCAATGGCTAGCTAATAAGGGGAGGTGAAGATAATTCAAGATAAATGATATTCAAGCTCTGGCTCTGTAACCCTCCACAGTCACTGACGTTCATATCAATCAGCCTTGCAGAATGTTCAATAGAAGGTGGGGCTCTTTCCAAGAAAAAACTTTCAATTGTGTGTGTGTGTGTGTGTGTGTGTGTGTGTGTGTGTGTGTTGTGCATATAGATTAAGGTCAGAAGACAATGAGTGTCTGCCCTCACCTTTCAATTTGTGTGAAGCAGGGTCTGCAGTTCTCTGCTGCATACTCTAAGCTACCTGGCCTGGGAGCTTCCAATCCTTCTCTCATCTCCACATCTGATTTTATCATGAGTGTGCTGGGATTACTGATTACCTCATCAGCCTTTAGCCCAGTTTCTGGGATCTTTTCCTTGCATGGAAAGCACCATCTCTCATTTATCCCCAGAGCCACCTCTCTGACCCTGGACCATACATTTTGATGACAGTTGTCATCTTGACTCAGAAGGACTATTCTGTTTCCTAGTAGAAACTCCCATACTCTTTTCTCAAGGAGTTGGAAAGTATCAGGGCACATTAACAACTTACTGGTCTTTAAACAATTGGCCTGGCCTTCACCACCACCAATTAGGGCACAGAAATCATGGTTTGTATTTTATTTTAGCCAAATATTCTTTACTCACCACAGTCTCATACAAACCTAAGAAATCCCCTTAACTCAAAACTGCATCTTAGGAAGGGATTATATATTATCAGTATTAGAATGAAAAATAAATTGATTAACCATTTCATAACATTTCTTTATAAAATGGTTCACTTTTCACTATTTAAGGGGGAGAGAGAGGAGGACGAGGAAGAGGAGGAGGAAGAGAAGGAGAAGAAGAAGGGTTCCTAGCTAGCATCTGAGGTTTTGTTGTTTGTTCTTTTGTTTTAAGACCAGGATCTCATTTGGGGCTGGAGAAATGGTTCAGCAGTTAAGAGCACTCGCTGTCTTTGCAGAGGACACAGGCTTAGTTCTCAGCTCCCACATGGTGACTTACATCCCATCTCCAGTCCAGGAAATTTGGCACCCTCTTCTGGCCTCCTTGGGCACTATGCATGTGGGTGATGCACAGATATACATATACAGGCAAAACACACAGACACACACACACACACACACACACACACACACGACAGGGTCTCCTGCATCCTAGACTGGCTTCATACTCATTTTGAGGCTGGGATGATTTCCAACCCAGCACAGGTATTCACATGCTTACAGGTAGCTACATGCTACATAGTAAGAAAATAGACAATGTATAAATGAAGAGCTAGACGTGTTAGCATGGTTCAGTAATCCCAGCACTCTGAAGCTGAAACAGGAAGGTTGAGTTCAAGGCCAGCTGCCTGAACCTTACATCTAGAATCTGCATCTATGTTCTCCAAAACATATGTAAATGAAATATGCTTTAAAAATATAAAACAAGAAAACAAGAAATGGCCCATGTCGATAAACAATAAATTCTCTGTGATAAAAAGTGTTTATTTATTGTCCAGTTAAAATGGTAAATATTGAGGCTGGAGAAATGGTTCTGTGGTTAAGAGCTCTTGCTTCTCTTGTAGAGGAACCTGAGTTTAGTTCTTTGCACCCACTTCAAGTGAGTCACAACCATCTATATAGCTCCAGCTCCAGGGCGTCCAACACCTTTTGCTGTCCTTTGCAGACACTGCACTCTCCTGCACATTTTCTTACAGACACATACCCACAAAATGAGTCTTCAATAAACAAACCGGTACTATACTACTCATTTGCTTAAACTAAAATCTTAGAGACAGCCTGTTTTATGGAGAAACAGTAAGAGTTGTGTAAGTGCCTGCATGCAGACATCCTGCTTTCATCCATTTTTTAAAAGGTCCTTTGTTTTCTGTTGTAGTTTTCCTGTATGTGTGTACGTGTGCCACATATGTACTTGGTGCCTGGTGAAACCAGAGAGGCATGAGAGCCACTGGAACTGGAGTTACAGGAGATTTGGAGTCGCAGTGTGGGTTTGAAGATCAAACCAGCACCTCTGCAAAATCAGCAAGTACTCTAAGCCACTGAGCCGCCTGTGTCCTCTCCCCTTCTCTCTTTCTTCATAGGGCAGCAAACTGGAAGACGATGGTAGGACTCATTATTCTAATAGTTGAGGGAGACCACAGTGTAACATTAATGTGCAATACAGAGGCAGAAAGATAAATTAGCCCATCTTAGAGTTACCAGGATACAGTATATGAAAGCCACCTTGGAAAATTATGAGAAAAACAAGCTATGGTAAGGACATTATGAAATATTTTTAGAGGTGAAAACTAATATTAACTATTAAGCCAATATTAACTTGAGAGAGAATCCTTCAAATAAAAGTTTTAGGAGTTTCAGTACTAAAGCGTATAGAGAGAATATTGATGCACAGATAAGTACTCAATTAATGTACATTCTTGTGCAAGTCAATGAACAAAATTTATCTTTCAGGTATGGAGAACTGGTTTTATAGGAGGCATTGCTACTGCAGAATAACCAATTAACAGATGGTCAGACTCCTCTATGTCCTTTGGAAGCTGAGATTCTTTGTGTAGATTATGACAGACTCTCCTTGGAGTTCTAGAAACCCAAAGTCCAGGGATCTAACACCTTCAGAAATTGTTCATGAGGGCATGTTCCTCCAGGTCCAGTCTTCGGATGATGTGTGCACTTACTTCCTATTTCTTAAGACTGAAGGCAGCAGGCTTACATTACACCTGGCTCTAATGGGTTGGAAGGCAGCTGACACTTAAGAGGCTAATGAGCCAAGTAAAACAGAAGACAGGAAGTGGTTTGGGATCGGCATTTTTAAGTAAAGAGTCACTGCTTCTTTAGAGTATTAGTCAAGATCAATAGTTGCAGGGATAGAAATGATGGATAGAGCTCCCAAACTTCCTGACTGGGACTGTGCTACAGAACGGTTTGGGGAAGATACTACATGCACCATCGTCAAGTTGAGTCACTACAATTAGTATTTCACAACATTGAACACAATTTTGAAAACACACTATTGAAAACAATTTTCTCTTAGTGCTTTTCATTTCTGTCTTTCTTTTGATTCGGACCACTGTTGCCTTTGTTCTAAGATTATTCCTTTCAAATATGTTTATGTAGAGATAGAAGGCAGAGATGGTATTTCTCTATAGAGCAAGGGTGTGTATGCCTGTTCCTTCTCTGTAACACAGCCGCCTGTATTACAGATGGGTCTACAAGACCATCTGCGCATCTCCCGTGGGAGCTCTGGCCAAGATGGGAAAAGGTACGCAATCTCAGATTCATGAGTGGCATAGGCTTTTGACCCACAAGTGTTATTATATCATCTGCTAGCATTTCTAAAGCTGGCTACTTAGTAGTCTAGAACCAGTAAAACAAACAAACAAAAATAAAAACAAAATGCCTACTGCTTTTAGAAACCGGAAGTAGTAGACACTGGAATGAACCAGGCACAGCCTACACGCTGGTGCCTACGTCAGAGGTGGAAAAGAGTTTGAGGAAAGTTTTCTTTTTTTTTGTTGTTCTTTTGCTCTGATTCTTAATTTTTATTTTTTGATAGTTTTGCGACAGAATTGGAAATCTCCAAATTCATATTTTTTAGCATGCACCCAAAACAACAGGTAAAATGTCTACTGCATTAATAGTCATTTTATATTTCTAAAGTAGATACCATGAATTTTAAGGACACTATCAAAGAGATCTATAGTATCCCTCAAGGACAGACTTTCAATTCCAGGTCTTAGCAGAACCTTTCGTGTCACTTGGAAGTCACTCTTAATTATTAATTATTAATGTGTGTTTTTCTACTGAGAGAGAGAGAGAGAGAGAGAGGAGAGAGAGAGAGAGGAGAGAGAGAGAGCCCAGTTTTTCCTGTTATATTTCTCAAATGCCACAATGGGACGTATGACTCAGGGTTGAGAAGAAGTTGCGCTATGATGTGGCCAAGGCCTTGTATAACCTTAGGAGCAAACAGTCGTCTCCACCTGGAGAAGAAAGGGGAAGACAAGACTCAGGGTGGGGATTCTGTGCGAGGATGGTGAGTGGATGGTAGTGCGAAGAGGGAGGAGGGTGAGTGGGTGGGTGGTAGTGGGAAGAGGAAAGAATACTCAGGGAAGCAGCTTCTAGAAAACACTGGTGAACTGATGAATGTTTAAATCAACCTTGTTCTAAAAAACGGAGATGGGGTCAAGAAGGGAGGAAAGAGGGCATTTGTAATATAAAGACCACAGATGTATACAGATCATATGTTCAATTAATTATCATAAAGTAAATGAATATGATGGAAAACATAATCCAGTCAGGAAAGAGGATATTTTCAACACCTACAAAATTTCCTTTAAAAAGTCACCCCTTTAAAAAAGAAGGCTTTTTTTTTTTTTTAGTCTTCAAGGGCGACCTGAAGATTTACTACTCAAAGTCCAAAATCATTAGTTTATCACTTTCAAATTGAGTAAAGTTTTTCAAACAGGAAACAAGGGGTATAGCTCAGTGGTTGAGAGCTTGCCTGCCATGCCTAAGGCCCTGGATTTGATGGCTAGCACTGAGAAATTAATTTATACAAGTAGAATTACATGCACCTGACATTTTGTGTAAAATTATATGCATATATTATTCTGTGTCCAGCTTCTTTGCTCTACGGCTTGTTTGTGTACCTTGTCTGTATTTTTTTTTTCTGTAGCTAAAATAGACTTTTCAATCATATTGCTCTGCAGTATACAGTTTCATCAGTATCTTAAGTATTATCTGTTCATTCTGCAGTTGGTTATAATATTTGTCTCTAGCAAATAGCACTGCCTGAATATTTCTGGACAACATAATGCAAACATTTGTGTTTGGGGTATATCTAAGATTTGAATAGTATGTTTCTAAGTAATTTTCCAGTGTGATTACATGTCTATACTCCTGTTTGCACTGAGAAGGTCTCTGAGGGGGATCAGGCTTCTGAAGATGTGTGGAATTTCCTGGCAACTTATGGTTCTTTTATTGCTGAAACTCAACTGTGTACCTTTAATGGTCAGAATTATGAACCAAGGGTCAACATTAGATTTAAGCCATGTTCAAAATCTCATAGATTTTAAACTTACTTAAAATTTACATAGGACATGGGATAGTGGAAAAACAATGATATATATTTAATTTTACATTTATTTATTATATTAATTACATATTTTAAATTTATTTTATGAGTTAAATTAAAGTAGTGTAGCCAAGGTTCTATGGCAAAGGGTACAATTTTCTGAACCTGGAGCCCATTCTAGGGTTGTAAGAGTGTAAAGATGAATACTTTATTTAGCTCCTACACAAATCAGTGAGATTATACCAAGAGGAAGAACCCTAAAGAGTTCTTGGGCCATGGTGGAGACTGAAAGGAGCTAAGATCCAGTCAAAGGGAAACCCAAATGTTTCCTGAACTCTCTGGGTCTCTGGTGTGTCTATGAAATTATGACAAATGTATGACTATGCCTGTGATAGTCTATGTCTATGAAAATTGACAATCATGCCAACAAGCATATGTGGCCCAGTATTAATATCCTGACTGTATCATTCATCTAATACAGTTCTAAACCCAAGGTATTAGAGAGTCAGGGGTTGCAAGGAGCATCCAGGGTGAGAGAATTATCCCATTCAAGACACTTCCCTTTTTCATGAAGGCAGGCTTAGGCTATTCCTGAGTCCAAAGAGTCACTTTGATCTTACTGGTTTTGCTCTGCTTCCAGGAACCATTATATCTGGTAAAACAATGAAAATTGTCGCAGTTATATTCTTATGCACTGGAAGTCTGAGCATTCAGAAGAAAGTTCTCTATCAGGGAATTAGTGTCCCCCAACATATTTAGTGGTCTTTATTTGACAGGTAAATCTCAAGTTCACTGGGCTCTTAATCTGGTTTAGGATGGACCTTGTATGAAAATCAATCACATGTTTATGTCCAGAGATGCACACAGGCATAGAGACTGGAGACATTGTTGGTATCTATTTTTATAGACAATTTCTGTGTGGTTTATGATGAGATACATTAAGTTATTAATTCATTTGCTGTATTGTTTTGTTTTAGTTCTTGTGAAGCAAAGTCTTTTACTATGTGGTCCAGGTTGGCCTTGAACTCACGATCTTATTGTCGTACCCATCTGGGTGCTGGGATGGCAGGCATAAACCACTAGGCTCAGAAGCTCATTAAATTTTATAACTAATCTACTTTTCAAATGAAAACACTGATGCTCAAGCCAGACAGAGTGAGTGGTGATGCTCACCCATGATCCCGTGCTCAGGATGTCATGGGAAACTGGCCGTTGATGAACCGAGCAGAACTCCAACAGCTGGAGAACTCAGCTGTACTTAATGATAGTGGGTTTAAACTTTTAAAGTACAAGACAGTAGTTTTGCTATATTTGGCACATACTAATGGTGATAGATATGTTTCAAAGCCAGCCTGAGCTATATCAGAAAATTCTATTTCAAAATGTAGAAACCAAAGCGACAAAAGACAGTAACAAGAAAAGGGAAAGCCTGCTTGCTCAGAGATCTTTCCAGAGATGAGCAGGTTTGTAAGGACAAAGCCAAGAAGATTACTGTTCAGTCAGAGAAGACGCTTATTTTCAGTTAAGCTGTAACATTTTTTGGCTTTGTTTGTAATGTCTGGTCTGGACATAATTGTGATGTCAGTTTAAACAGGTGTGAGATCATGGGCCTCTTAGTTCAAAATTGACGAAAGCAAAGCTGATGTAGATTGAAATTCACACAGGAAACCAGATCAGGGCATTGAAATCCAGTGACGTAGCCTTTCCTAAAAAGCTGAGCTAAGCTCTCATCTGGAACACGGTGCTGTCAAACTCTACATAATCATTTTGGTCCATTGTTCATGTGACCACTGCTCATCACCCACAGCTGTGCCTGCAAGGCTTGCCACTCACGCAGCTGAGCATAATAACTGGCCAGGTGCTAGTCCGTGAACACATGCTCTGCCTCTGGGTGGTAGAAAAGAGGGACAACTGTGGAGTTTCTGTCGGTTCTGTGCAATCAGGAGCCGTGGCAGGAAGCAAAGCCCTCCGGGAAGGGTCAAGAAAACCCACAAAAGTTCCGACGTCAGATTCTACTTTATCTGGCCTTCTTAGTTAGACTACTGGAAAAAATATTGCCTCCACTGTTTGTGACTGTGGCTATCAGGGGAGCTTTGCTCTGAGAGGCAGCCTTGCAGCAATTTCCTCTGAGAGTAAGGCCGTGGCAGGGAGCTTGTTCAGATACAGGATGTTAAGGGGGAGGTGAACAGCAGACTGTTCTCAGACAGCGGTTCTTAGCCTTCCTAATGCTGTGACCCCAACAGTTGGAAAACCCCGCCCCCCAAGCCCACTTTCAGTAACCCAGCGACAACAACCACGTCATCACCAACTAACAAACTGAGATGTATTTCCACGGTAGCCACGAGTTGGCATAGTCTTCCTGGGCACATGCGCTGTACACCTTCACAAAAAGGCAGTGCCTTCACAGTCCACTATTTTTTTTTCCCTTCCATGGTTGCACAGTGTGATTTGTGGTGTCCCTTGGCTCCAATCCACTGATGTATCCTTCCTTCTGCTGAGAAACCCTAACATCATAAAGTTATTTTGTCGCTACTTAATAACTGTAATTTTGCTACTGCTATGAATTATAATGTAAATATCTAATACACAGGATATCTGATATGCAACCGCCCAAAGTGTGGTTGCCACCCATGGGTTGGGAACAGCCGTTGTAAGAGGAGATGAGACTTTCCATCCTGCAGGGGAGCATCTTAAGTTCAGGAAATAGCTCAATACCTTCGGGAAATTTCAGAAATGAAACAGATTTACTAGCCCTTTCCCTTTGGAAGCATATTTAAGCCACGGAGACTGACGGCTGAGCTGACTGCCAGACCAGCCAAGATGCCTGGGAAAGCCACCTGTTGAGCTGTCTGCAGGTGTGTGTGGCACACTTCAGGTTTCCAGATTTCATGAATTCACACTTGGTCTTTCAACTGTCTTTGAGTCACTGCACTTCCTGTAAGTAACCCCTCTCCCATATTCCTATGAGATATGGCTTTTTTTTTTTTTTTTTTTTTTTTTTTTTGTCAATTTGACACAAACTGGAGTCTCCTGGGAAGAAGGAACCCCAGTTGAGGAATTGCCTCCATTCGATTGGCCTGTGGGTATGTCTGTGCAATATTTAGATAATTACTGTGGGAAAGCCTAGCTCACTATGGGCAATATCACACCATGGCAAATAACCTTGAGTTATTTAAGAAAGCAAACTAACCAAGCCATAATGAACAAGTCAGTTAGCAATACTTCTCCATGGTATATTGACTCCATGGTCAGTGAAGCAAGATGAAATAAACCCTTTCCTCCACCAGTTTGCTTTTGGTCATGGTAATTACCACAGCAATGGGATACACACTAGAATAAACCCCAATAAGCACATTGGTTCACCACGTTTGGATTTCAGTGGTATCCATTGTGCCATCTGTCCCTTATCTGGAGTGAGCCGACAGCTTTTCAATTTCTCACCAAGCATAGTGTCACAAAACAGAAGCATTTTAAGCGTTGATTTTATCAGCTATAGAATTTGGATGGCCAAAGTTAGTAATGCCAGTGTTGTGTTATAGCAGGACAATAGCTGGTCCAATAGACTTATATTTAAAAAAAAAATGTAAGTCAGGGATATGAATATGGAGCATCAGTGGTCTAGCTGTGCTTAGAGGAAGGTAGTGAGACACGATCAAGAAATTATGAAGCTATCACAGCAGCTTGGAGTCTACTTGCCACCAAGGAAAAATAAAGCCCACTGAGATGCAATGGATGGCATTCTCTTCTATAGCTGCAATGCACAGAAGTACAGAGGTGGAGTGGAGTTTGGGTCTGGGTTTTACCTCTTGCTGACTGTTATCTTGAGAAGATAACTTTACCTCTCAGAGGCTCAGTTTCCTTCTCGAAGAGATAGGGATAATAATAGCAACCGTCTCCCAGGGCTATTGTAAAAAAGAACTAAATGGGGCCATGCAGATTAAGTTCGTAAGCTGCATCATGGATAGTATCCATTTTCATTAGGGCCTCAAGGAATTGTCCCTTCTAATCTATAACCATATGCGTGTTCTGTGTTCCTGGTGGAAGGTTTTGGTATGCTAAATAAATCAAAGTTGTTACTTACAGCAAGGAAATGCTAGGTTTTGAAAATGACACCGGAGAACTCTAATTTGTAGCATGGAAAAGTCCAGCTATTGGATGTTGCCTATAAGTTAATTAAGTATATGTTAATGGACAGAAGAAATAAGACTACATCCTGGGATGGTTGAAATCACAGATCCTGATGCTGAAATTCCTAGGATTTTTTTTTTCTGTGTTACCATTTACTGTGTAGCCCTGGGCAGGCTGTGTCAAGTCTCTGTATCTCAAAGTCCTCATCTTTCAAATGGATAGGTAAGTACCTCATGTATAGGATTGTTGCCAGTGTGAGCGGTGTTGATACAAGTAAAGCTTAACTATTGCCTGGCTCAATGGGACTTCATGAACCACCAGCTATGTGTGTGTGTGTACATGTGCGTGTGTGTGTGTGTCTGTGTGTGTGTGTGTGTGAGTGCACGCTTGAGTATGTATATGTGTCCCAAAGGATATTCTCAGAAGTTGTTGCTAATATGCTATCTACCTTTTTTCTTTTTTTCTTTTTCCCCCTTCCCTTCTCCCTTTCGTTCTGGCCCAAAGGTTTTTATTTATTTATTATATGTAAGTACACTGTAGCTGTCTTCAGACACTCCATAAGAGGGCATCAGATCTCATTATGGATGGTTAGGAGCCAGCATGTGGTTGCTGGGATTTGAACTCATGACCTCTGGAAGAGCAGGCAGTGAATGTTCTTAACTGCTGAACCATCTCTCCAGCCAGTTTACTTTTTTTCATTTTTTATTCTCGATGCAAGGTCTCTTATTGTTTAGAAGGTCACTAAGTAGGGTAGGCGAGTTGGTCACCAATCCCATTTATCTGCCCAACTCTGCCTCTCTAGTGCTAGGATTACAATTGTATAGCACAGCCCTTTGTGTTTGTTTTGGGTTGGTTTTAATGTGGATTCAGAAAATCCAACTCAGGTCCTTGTGCCTTCCAGGCAAACAATTTACCAACTGAGCTATCTCTGCAGCCACAGGAGGCTTGTTCCAGTCGTTCCTCCTAATCCTTTAAGAAGTACAGATATATTCTATCTCACATCACTCCAAACAAACCATATTTGCATGAAGATTATTGTAAGCTAAAATCTTTGTGAGCCCACAGATTCAGAAGGTGTGGCCATGTAGAACTTTGTAATTTTCCCTTATTCTGTCTAAAGGAGCCAGCTTCTGGAAAACATAACAGCTGTGAATGTTCTTCAGGATCCGTTTGCTTCCAGAGAGTAAATGGCATTTATCCCAAATCCCTGCTCCAGGGGAGCATTATTGGCACAAACAAGAGAGAATATATTTCACGAACATTCCATCTATTGTGTTGACAGCCCACTTATCTTTCCAAAAAGCCATTCATTTCCATTAGCGCCTTCCTCTCCTACTACTTAAATGATCTAAAGTCTCCAATTCCAACCATCCTCAGGTTACTTGTCTCTGAGATCTCATATGCATTCTGCCCACAGTAAATTCAAGGTCTACTTTTTCCTCCTACCCATTTTCCTCCTGAGTGAGCAATTACCACTCACAATGAGAGGGCATGAATAAAAATAAGAAAAATAACCTAAAGAAGAAGACAGCAGTGTCTAGGAAATTTAGTAGGCCAAAATCCATGCTTCATAACCTGTACTGACTGTCGCGTCCACCTTGGCTAGCAATTAAGACACGACACGTCAGATCCTTCTCAGTCAGCTTTATTCCAGGAACGACTCTTGACTTATGGACTGGGACTGGACCGGGACGGGATGGGGACTTATGGCCAGGGACTCTATAGCCGGGGACTGGGAAGGGGACGGGGACCCTCAGCAGCAGAAATGAGCTGCTTATATATCTTCCCAAGGCAGGCTGGGTGACGTGTTCTCTCAGGATAGGTTAGACTGCCAATACCTCATTAGCATAAGCCCGCTTGGGAGGGGCACGAGGCCGACGCATGCACAAAGGACTTGTTTACCAGTTTAGCTGAGCTGGCCACACTGGAAGCCAGCTGCCTACATTGTCAGGTGCTAGTCATACGACTTTGCAACTGTCCCAGGTGCTATCTTAAACACGGCTGCCTACATCTCCCCCTTATTTATTTATTAAATTTGAAGTAGGTTACCTCTGGACCCTTCAGACCTTAGGCATCCCACACCCAAGCATGCTTGAACTCATTCATTAGGTGGTTGGCGAGAGGTGCTCGAGAGCACACCTAGAAGGTCGCCGCTAGCGCAGCAAGTCAGCGGTGGAAAACACAGGTCCAAGCCCTTCTGCAAAGTGAAGGCATTGTAATGGGAAAATTCATATTTCTGCCATACCCGCCTTCATGCCTTTTTTCATGGAGAGGTACATTTGGCACAAAACCTCTATGCACTCGAACATGCTTTCAGAGAATCTATCTCAAGATTGAGAACATCTCTAGTCGAGGCACTCCTTGTACTCCCCGCTTCAGAAACATTGAGGTGATGCTGTAGGAGCCTCATGAGTGTACACCTTTGGCAATGGTCAAGATGGTCAGGATCTAGGGATAATGCCTGGATGGCCATTACCGGGTCCAGAAAGCTCCCCACTATGCCTCCCTAAGGGAGGCCAGCCAAATACCTGGGGAGTACCTTCCTCCATGGCAGTCAGCGACTGGTAAACCACAGACTTATGTCCAGCATGGTCACGGCACAAATGACACAGAAACCAAAGGCAGAAACCACATTTCAGGAGAACAACGGCTCCCCAAATACTCCCGCCCTTTCTTTAAAGAAATTGAGGGCATCCTTGACCCAAGTGGTGAGCCCCTCCAAAGTAACAGGATCCAGGCAGGTGCCATTCAGGTAGCGATGTGTGACAGGAGCCTCCTGGATAGGTCCTCGCCTTCCTTCGACCATTTCCTTTCAGGTACTCAGACAGGAGGCGACTCTGATTGAGAGACTGAGAAGAGTTATTACCAAAGGAGTAATACAGTGTCCCCTGAGAGAGGAGATGCAAGAGAGCTGAATAAGTTTATATAGGTTAGCCAACAGGAAGAAAAACGGTGGTCGACACATACCGGAGCAGGTTTAGTGGAATGGAGCCTGATTTGGGACAATACAGGGTGCATTACGAGCACAAGAAGTAGGGAAAAAGGTAGGGAGGACCGGGGAGTTAGAATGGACCGGCATAGGCACTGGCCAGGTGCGTGTGACGGCCCACAAAGGTATAAAGTCACCCCGTATCCAACGCAAATCCCTCTTTTATTTTAATGCCTCTTGCACGCATTAGTTCTTTTAAGGCACTTCTCACGGGCACGATGGTGAGTTCCCCATGGTTTCACTTTCCTGATTTGATGCTCGCCAATACCCAGAAAAAAACACAATTGCGACACCCAGACAGACCCACACCAAACAAACACAAACAGCAAACACTAACATGATACTTCTAAGGTCTCTCGTGATTCAATTGCCACTTTACCATGGACCTATGACCATGGACCTTGTGACGGCCCCACTCACTGGGCACTTTCTATGACGCCGCTTTTCCGTGGACCTTGACGGCCCTACTTACTGGGCACTTTCTACTGCAACAAATATACCTGTACTGCCGTTCCTAGCTGCTGAGTTCTGAATCCAACGAAGGCGAAGTCCTCGGGTCCCCGTATGGGCCACCATATGTCGCGTCCGCCTTGGCCAACAATTAAGACACGACACGGTCAGATCCTTCTCAGTCAGCTTTATTCCAGGAACGACTCTTGACTTATGGACTGGGACTGGACCGGGATGGGATGGGGACGTATGGCCAGGGACTCTATGGCCGGGGACCGGGAAGGGGACGGGGACCCTCAGCAGCAGAAACGAGCTGCTTATATATCTTCCCAAGGCAGGCTGGGTGACATGTTCTCTCAGGATAGGTTAGACTGCCAATACCTCATTAGCATAAGCCTGCTCGGGAGGGGCACGAGGTCAACGCATGCACAAAGGACTTGTTTACCAGTTTAACTGAGCTGGCCACGCTGGAAGCCAGCTGCTTACATTGTCAGGTGCTAGTCATACGACTTTGCAACTGTCCCAGGTGCTATCTTAAACACGGCTGCCTACAACTGGCTTCACAGATTATGCATCATCAGGGATCCTGTGACTTCATGCCTGCATCCAGAGGAGATGGCAGCCCTGGTTCAAAAGGACCTCTCCAAGGCTAGCGGCTCAGAGTTGGGCAAGAAGATAATGGCTGTTACTCATGTACAGTGTGCCCTACCTGAGCCTTGAGCAGGCTGGAAAGACCTTGCTACAATGGGACCTAGGTGGAGTCATCCACCTTGGTTGCACGTGCAACTTCCTACAGGAACTTAGAAGAATAGACTGCCCACTGAGCTCTCCTTGCCACATAATCCAGTTGAAACAAAGGATGGGTTCCGTGGGCTTCCCCTATATATACAAGTGCTGAATATTAAACTTTGAGCCTTAATCAGAAAACTTTGTCTTGGCCCCATGTTTTTCTCGACCCTCTGTCTCTTTTTCATTTCCAGCCCTCCTTTCAGGTGAACCCAGTTCATTCATGGAGCCCAAATGAAGGACCTGAAAACAGGGGCAAGGGAGAGCCCACTAAGGAATGCTGTCTTGGGTGGAGCTCCACAGAAAACAGAAGAAGAGTATCCCACAGGTGGTAAGCAACAAACAGCATTGACGCTAGCACTAGTTATCTTTTGGAGACTGTATTGTAGGAGGTGCATCAGATACAGGCTAGGCTGAATAGGTGTTGACCCAAAGCCGACTTCACCTAGGGAGTGACAGCAAAATTTAGAGTGGGGTTGGGGGGACTCATAGGCCTTCATCTGAAGCCTAAGAGCTGCCTCAAGTGAGAGGAGCAGGGTTAGGAGGAATTGGGGAAGTTAAGAAGGCAGGGCTCTGAAGAGCAGCTTTCTGTAGCTGTCGCTGCACCTCCTAAAGAAGAAGATGAAGAGTTAGACTTTGAATATGAGAGAGAGAAAGGGTTTCAGAAAAGCAGTTGTCCTCTGTCTGGGACGAGTTAGCAAAAGAGAAGGAAAATGGCTAAAAGCTATTCCATAGCTCTCCTAGAAACAGGAGGAAATTGGGAGATGTCCTGCTTTCTCTCTGGCTCCTACCGAATAAATCTTTAGTTCTGTCTATTGTCTGTCTTTGGCGTGCCAATCTGTCCATGTGTGTCTCTTTTTGTTTCGTTGTTTGAATGGTTGTTGTTCTGTGTTACATATTCAAAAGAACAATGGTTAAAACTTTATCTGCTGGCTATCCACCTCTTGATTTAGTTTAACTTGTTTAAAAGGCAGTCTTACTGTACACAGCAGAAACTGATAAGTTACCCTGCACCTGTAGCTAGGAGTCAAGCTGAGCAGAAATCTTTCCAGAAGCTTATTGTCTGCATAAGCTGCTCTTAAAGGGCCAGCAGCTTTTTGGCTTCTATGATAAGGAAGCTGATAGTTGTTTGTCCTAGAAAAATCTCTGTAACAGTGTTTATTGGGTTCATCAAGTGACAAGGTGCTTCTCTCTTTAAATTACAGTTAAAGAAAGTAAAAATTTGGCTTAGTCCAAATATATAAGATGTGTTTAGTCACTTCATTTTTGTTCCTGACTGCTTTTAAAGGTATAAATAAGTTCTTCATGTCTTGGTTATAGATTATTGGCCTGTAAGTTATTAGGTATGATTAAAAATTTACAACTTTGATAACAGAAAGTTGGCTTAAAATTGATAATTCAGGGTTGTAGTCATTCAGATAACAACATGTGACATGAGTCAACCTGAGAAAACAGGTCTCCAAAGACCCTAGAAACCAGATGTATAAAGGATAGGATTTAAAACAATGTCTCTTTAATGAGGTATAAAAAGCTGCACTAAAGTGCATTCATATATAAGAACTGGAAGCCAAACTTTGTAACATGAAAGTAATGCATTTGGTGTTGATTTTAGAGAGAATGGATTGTTTACATTGTTAACTCTAATATTGCAAAAGAAACTTAAAAATATATTTAAACTACCAGTGTTCCATTGGCTGCAGTTGGCAGTTCAATCACGAGCTCAGGATTTTTGACTCACCTATGTTTGTGGTTGAGAAGAGGATTGAACAGGTGGAGATGAGTAAAAGAGTTAAAAAACAGCTGTAGCATAGTACAGGCCTGCTGCTCCTTTTATACAAGCTTTATTGGATGTCTTAAATATGGAGGTTTGGGCCATTTTAAAAATGATTGTCACAGGAACAAAGGCATAAGCAGACTATCTTAGGTCCTGTTTAAGAAAATTTATATTTGAGTTAATACAAAGTCCAGAGTGGGCTCAGCAGAAGCTTGTATGGCATTCCCTTTGTCTTGGTCATCCTGACCAGCCACTAGAAGCCCCTAGAAAGGTGTTTTCTGAATCTTGTTTATTGCCTTGTTTGTTCCTTGGGGAGGAGGGGTCAGCCTCGGACCCAAAGACATTCACAATAGACAACTTATGGGCCAGGAGTTATAGATGATTCTGAGGGAGAAATTAAAATTATGGCTGCTTCCCCCCATGGCATTATAGCTGTGCTTGCTAACAAAAGAATTGCTCAAAGAGTAAGAGAGGACAAGATTGGCCTTCAACTTGGCCTTTATCTGATACTCTCACCCAGCTACAAGGGATTGGTTATTCCATTAATACAAAACAAAGTCCAAACTTAAGATTTATGAAAGGTTGATGAAGCTAGGAACTTGTGGGACATTACAGCCTGACTTACATACTCCAGCTGCCATTCCAAAAAATATGTATAAAATTATTATAGATTTAAAAGATTGTTTTTATGCTATTCCTTTGCATCTTGATGATTGTAAAAGGTTTGTATTTCGTGTGCCTGCTTGTAATTTTAAAGAACCAATGAAACGATATCATTGGAAACTTTTGCAACAGGAAATGGCTAAATAGCCCTTCATTGTATAAAAGATTTGTTGCTGCTTCAATACAAAAGGTTAGGAATTTGAATCCTTCAGTGTATATTATTCATTGTATGATATTTTATTAGCTGATCCCTCTAAAGGAGTTTTACTGCAAGTCTTTGCTCTCATACAGCAAGCTTTAAAATTTTGGGGAGTGCTTCTTGCTCCAGAAAAGATTCAAAGGCAATATCTTTTCAATATTTGGTACCTCAGTTATATCCTAAGCAGATTGTGCCACAGATCATTCCAATAAAAAAAGATAGTTGGGGTTGGGGAGATGGCTCAGTGGTTAAGAGCACTGACTGTTCTTCCAGAGTTCCTGAGTTCAATTCCCAGCAACCACATGGTGGCTCACAACTATCTGTAATGTGATCTAGTGCTCTCTTCTGGCTTGTAGGTGTATATACAAAAAAAAAAAAAGTTTACTTTTAATGATTTTCAAAAGTTGTTAGATATTAATTGGCTAAGACCTCACCTTAAGCTTGTCACAAGAGAAGTTAAAATTCTGTTTAATATTCTCAAGGGGAATGCAAATCCTATTTCCCCTGGACAATTAACTGATGAGGGACAAATAGCTTTATAAAAAGTAGAGGAAGATATTAGTAGCCAAAACAGATACATTATACAGACTAATCAATTGTTGGCTGTCCCACAGCAGTTCTTTAGCAAAAGGGACCACTAATGTGGATTCATCCTTCTTCATCTGAAAGTAAAGTTTGAACATCCTATTAGGAAACTGTTGCTGTGTTAAGTACAGAATTGTAGGATAGAATCCTGAAAGTAATTTGAATGAAAAGTTTATTCCTGCCGGGTGGTGGTGGTGCACGCCTTTAATCCCAGCACTTGGGAGTCAGAGGCAGGTGGATTTCTGAGTTCAAGACCAGCCTGGTCTACAGAGTGAGTTCCAGGACAGCCAGGGCTACACAGAGAAACCCTGTCTCAAAAAACCAAAAAAAAAAAAAAAAAAAAAGAAAGTTTTATTCCTTATTTCAAACAGCAATTAAATTGGTTATTGAAGAATACTGGTATTTGGCCCATTGCAGGACAAACTTTTTAGGCAAATTTAATAATTATTATCTAAAAGAGAAGTTGTTACAGTTTTCCTCTATGCTTGCTTTTGTATTTCCTGTAATTCCTTGTGTGTTCTAAACAAGTAGCAAACAGCAAACAACACTGAGGACATCCCTGGCTTTTAAAAGATTTATTAGTAGTAGCAGTAGCAGTAGCAGTAGCAGTAGCAGTAGCAGTAGCAGTAGCAGTAGTAGTAGTATATTTTTTGAGACAAGGCTTCAGTATTTTGCACAGGTTGACCTGAGCTCTGTAGCTGAGACTGGCTTTGAACTTACTCTTCTCCTGTTTCAGTCTCCCTAGAACATGGGTGTCCATGCGTATACCAGTGTTTAAATGAAGTCTTTAAATGTGTTTGCTTTTTAAAAGGAGATAAATCAATATTTATTGCTGCAATTTGGCCTCTGGATCCTGTACTTTATTTTCAGTTAAAAGAGAAAATATGGATTATCTGTAGGAAAAAAGGAAGGGGGCAGGGAGGGAAGAAGGGAGGAAGGAAGGAAGAAAGAAGAAAGAAAGAGAATAAGCTTTACTAATATGAACAGATTTCTGATCTCACCATATTCCTGTACCTAACCTCCTCTAATGGGAGCCATTAGATGATGCTGGAGAATTCATGAACCCCCCGAGTGTCTGTGAGTGCTCTACTAAACCTCTCTTGGGGGAAGTCTATGCCATACAGCTTACAGGAGCCTTTCTTTCCCCAAAGGGACTTGGTTGCAGGGTAGTCAAGGCTGTGCTCCTCTATAGACAGGACAAGATGGAAGCTTCTAACTTTAAGGCCTCAGTGTCTGATTCAGACATTATTTCTTGACAGAAAATAATTCTGGAACTTCTTTTTCCTCATGTGACTTTGCATTGATGGCATTGGCATTGTGAGCCCTGTGTGAATCTTAACCTTTTTAACAGGCTTTCTTCTGAGAGCATTTTTCTATATCACATTCTAACAGCATCACTGCTCAAATCCTTTCCCCTCACATCTAACTGACCCATTACTTTAAAGCCAGATTATTTTCATACTGCCATTGTGGACTGGTCTTGATATGAGGAGCTATCCCATGTGCTGTGGCTTGCTTATCAAAGTCCCTGGCTTCCTCCTGCCATACGACAACCTCTCAGTTGCCAGGTGTGACATCAAAGTACCTTCAGCATTGCCAAAGTCTTTAGTTTTTAGTGAAACAACATAGCATAAAATGTTCCACTTAGTTTCAGAAAGGGTCAAAAGGTAAATTCAACTCAACGTATCTGGTAGTTCAGTGGTTGAGACCCAGTGACCTAGAGTTAACTGTGTTTTACAAATTGCAGTGGATCAACCCCCTTTTGATCGTTTCGTTTCAGAGCTAATCCTGCATGGAAATAGTTCATTTTTTTTCACAGTTAGAAATTGTATATGGCTCTTTGAAAACCAGAGGGCTTCAACAAAGGCAGGAGACTTCAACTAGATGAATTGTGGTATGCATAGAAATCCACTTCAGTGAACATTTACTATTCAGGCAGGAGTGCTTGCATAAGGAGCCGGCATCATCCTTGGCAGTGGGGTGGAGAAATGAACAGTTCTTTCTTCACAAATTAGTTGACAGAATCTACAAGGAGTCTTTACAGGGTTACAAAAGATTTGCTTCAGAGAATAAATTACCAGGTGGAGAAAGGGTGAACTGCCCCCCACCCAGAAGCTAATTGTTAAATGTTTAAATGTATTAGGAAACAAAAGAAAGCTACAAAGGAACTACAAAGGCTGTTCTTATAGGGCTACAAAAGACTTGCTTCAGAGAATGACTCTCCCAGTGGAGAAAGGGTGAGTGAGGTTGCTTAAGGGTATGAAGAAACAAAAGAAACACAAAATCAAATCACAATCAAGAGGAAGCAGCTGTAATCTCTGTGGGCACTGCAGGCATCTGTTTCCTTTATGAGAATTCTTAAACTCCTGGGAGTCAGGCTTCAGTGGCAACTTCACAGCAGTGGTGTGTAATTCTTCTTATATTGAGCGTAAGGATAACTCAAGGCTACACATAGCTCAGTGGTAGAGTGCTGGCCAGGCAAGCTGCGAGGCACTGGTTTGGATCCACTGACACTGCAGAAAGCCAAAACAAAGCAAAAGTCCTCTTTAGGCTTCAATATGGCCGTCACTGGGGTCAAAGAGTTTTTCTGAGTCCGTGTACGGACCTCCTAAAAATTCTCAGATGATTGGAAAAACCGTATCAACCAGCTTGAGATGGTGGAGCTGTCTGAAGCAGTACTTCTAAGAGAAAATGTGAATAACTGATACTACTCACAGCACATACCGATTATCCACACTTAAGGGATTTGGCATATTAACTAACATACTTTGCCAGATAAACCGACAATTCAATTTTAGATGTATAATACAGTAATTGATTTTAGAACCACTATTGAGATGCTTCAAACAATTTAGCAGTTTTCAAGTTCATAAGCATATTATGTCAGAAATATAGGTGAACATGCTTGTGTCTTTCCATATCATCCTTTATTAATAATAACAAATTCATAAGGTATAACAGTCTTTACTGGCAGCCATCAAAAGTCATCTTTTCCAAGTGACTAGCACAGATTCTTTTATTCCAATCTTACTAATACTCTCAGATCACACATGACATGTTGCATATATGATATGTATATATGTAGTTTACAGAATGGCCATGGATAGTTTAAAAGGCTGTTTAATGAGTTAGAAGCTGGAAAACTGCAATCAGATAGTCTATACAGGGATAAGGAACCAATGTCTACTGGAGACCCTGTGGTGGTGGTAGACATATGCTGTAGGGTGGGAGTGGAGCTTCAGAGATGAGACATGGGGCAGGACCTGGACCACAGAGTCGGGAGAGCAAAAGATAGGATCAGGCCCACACTAATGACAGGGAGATGAGTGGATAGAAATTTAAGGTTGTCTGCATCAATAATCAGGAGTGAACTAAGGCGAAGTTCCGGGGCCAATCATGAGTTCTCTTTCCATTGGTCTCTTTAAACAGGGCAGGAGGTCGGAGGGATGCCCTGTGAGGTATCACCATTCATCCAGGTGAGAGCATAGCATCCATTCCTCAGTTTGAAGTGTCTGCTAAGTCCTCAACCTACTCCTCCTTTATATCTTTATGCCCGTGGGCTTCTGCAGTCCCAGTTCACAGTGACCAGTGTGTAGGATGACACCTTTCCTCTTAAAGGAATAAACCACTTTTCAGTCTGTGACTCTCAGGTCATGTTGGACAGATGGTGTTGCTCCTGTGTCCAGCAAGGTGAACAGTCATCTACAGCACCATAGGAAGAGGAAGAGTAGAGATGACTGCAGGCACGGAAGGTGTTTAAAATTGTGACCTAAGGGAGAGATGGATTAGAGAGTCATAGGTACGACAACAGACATACAGGGAGTCGGGCTTGGTGCTCCACGCACCTCCGAGTGACCTATTATGCATCTCTTTTTTTCTTATAAAAAGTATGAGAGAGGACTTTGAAGGCTCTCACAGGAATTTCATGAAGACATGTGGAAATGCTAATTACCCTTACTTGACCATTATACATGATACTCTTGTGAATTATCATAGTACTGTATAAATGTGTGTAATTACCACATGTCAATTAAAATTAAAAACTATTTAGTTAAGTTTATTAGCTTATAGGGCTCTTTAAGTGTCTGGGGGAAAGGTATTACCTGCTAGCAATGACTTTTGAGGACTTTGTTGATTATTTACCTAATTAGATCCTGTGACACTCACTCATGAGTTGGCTGACCATAAATGGGCATTGAATGCTAGATTTCAAATCAGAAATTGCCTAAACTCGGTGTCCTGTTTTGAACTCTTCCTGCTGGCCTAAGATGTTCCCCCTCCCAGCACCCCACCTGTGCTTCCTTCTTTTCTGGCCGCCTCCACTGGCAGAGCAGACATGACTCAGAAACCGGTTCCCCTGGCTGTAACTATGATACAGCTCTGGGATCATTACTTGTAAGCCAATGCCTTTGCTTCATAGCCAGTCTCTCTACAAGGTGTGTTGCTGTCACAAACTGCTGGGAAAGCTCTCCCAGGTGTGGAAAGAGAGGGATCGCCACCAGCTTGGACTTCCAGGGACCTTTCTTTTCAGGAAGAAATTTAATATTAATTAGAAACGCCTCTAGAAGATTCAATACTGCATTGTAGAGAGGGCACAAACCCAGGAAGGACCGGGATGGGAATCCTATATTCTGAGGTATGTCATAGTTCTGAACATAAGAATCCAAAGTGGCTAAAAATTGCTCTTGTTTTTTCCACAAATAATTGTCTATCCCTGTTATCATGGCTTATTTTCAATTCTGTTTCATGTTCTTTGTGAGTATTAAGTCAGGAAAGATCCTGCATACAAGAATATTACTTTTTTTGTTTTTTTTTTTTTTTTTTGTTTGTTTTAATATCTTAACACGAGTTAGATTGAAATACTAAGTTTTAGCTAGACCCAAGTTGGGGGTGATGGGATATATATATTTTCTGACATCCTCACTGCAGAGGTGATACGAGCCTTGAAAAACTAACTTAGCAGTTATATTGTGTGTCAGTGAAATACAAGAGGGCAAGAGAAACTTATACTTAACTGGATTTTCTAAAAAGCCAAAAAATTGGCAGGTTTTCATAGGACCCATGAATAGAGCAACATCTTAAAGCCTGTTAGGTGAAAGGAAGTTCACCTCTGGCAATTATTAATACAGGTTATCACCGTATAGAAATGATGGCAGGCAGCACAGCTTTGATATTTGGACTATTTCCTTTTGATAGTTGACAGGACAGTTTTCTACATTGAAAGTAGTGTACTACAATCAAATACATTTTCAGTGTTTCAAAAGGTGATGTTTGAATAAGAGTATCAGAGGCATAGTAATGTTGTGGTTCTTCTTCTTCTTCTTCTTTTATTGTTGTTGTTGTTGTTATTATTCATGACTTAGTCGTTGTCTGACACAATTAACTTGCTAATCAGCATTCCATTCTCTAAGCTCAAGGGAGCCTCAATGATTTTGATCTGCTAGCATGAAAGGTAGTTGTTCGGCACCTACTTTAAATGCACACGTTCGAGCATGAGTTTTTGCGTGTGTGCACATCAGTGTGCGTGTTCCTTTACTAAAGGCATTGTCTGCTTATTTCACCATCCTGGGAATATCTTGCTCTGTGATTTTGATCTCGCCAAGAAGTCACACATATAGGAGGATGGCAAAACATATAATGTGTATTAACATTCCATGATGGTAAAATTTCTACGTGTCAGGGAGAGAAACTCATTCATAGTGAAGTTTCTGGGACACTCACCCCAGAGTTCTGACTCACCTCATGTAGGGTCCACAAAACTAGTTTTGACAAGAATTCCAGCTGTAACCTATTATCATTGTTGTGAAAGTCAGAACTCCTGCTCAGGGTGGTGGGGTTTTTTTGTTTGTTTGTTTTGCTTTGATTTTTTTTTAGACTTTTATGTGAATGGAGATGAGCCCAATCTTGTTCAAGTGTAGATTAAGATCATGTGTTGTGGACCCCTAATTCTCTGTATATGTGGATGATCTCTTAAACAGTACTGTGACTAGCCTAGGTTGTGGAAACAACTGCAGTTTTTTTGTGACTACCAGAGAACTGAGCAGTGCAATTGCACAATTGCATGTCAGTTTGATGTTGATTTGTCAAGCAAGGCAAGTTTAGGCCAGGTCAGGCAATGTTTAACTACTTCCAAGTAGAGCTGATAATCGCTCTCAAAGTGACTTTTCAGCTATGTCAAGGACAAAATAAGTTAGAGTAAGTTAGAGGTTTTTAAAGTTTTTTTCTTGTTGTCTTTTTCTTTTTTTTTAAAGAAAGATTCATTTAGTTCACTACAAAGGGCACAGGACTGGGGCACAACATATAGTAACATAAACTTTTCTATGAAATCTTAAAAGTACACCCATATACACACACCACTAAAGGATACCATAGGTAATTCCTCAAAGCTCAAGGCTAGTATTGATCACAAATAGTGGGTATAGGTTATTTCTCCACTGGTGAAATGAACCAATTCAAGTCAGATTAGAATATATTAAAGGCAGGTTTATTGAGAAGCTGCTCTGGGTAGGTTCACTGGCTCCAAGGATTGAGGCCAGGGGAGCCCAAAGTGGGAAGAGGTGAGCTGAGGGGGAAGAGAGAGAGAGAGAGAGAGAGAAAGGATGCCTGCATGAGAGAGAGAAGAAGGAGTGAGAGGAGAGGGAGGGGAGGGGAGAAGAGAAGGGAGAGAGAGAGAGAGAGAGAGAGAGAGAGAGAGAGAGAGAGAGAGAGAATGCCTGCACTGAGAAGAGAAGAGAAGAGAAGAGAAGAGAAGAGAAGAGAAGAGAAGAGAAGAGAAGAGAAGAGAAGAGGGAGGCAGAGGAAAAGGAGGAGGAGGAGGAAGAAGAGGAGGAGGAGGAGGAGAGGAGGAGGAGGAGAGGAAGGAGGAGGAGGAGGAGGGAGGAGGAGGAGAGAGACCAAAATGTCTGGATTATATAGGGAAGAACCTCTGGGGAAAAGGGCAGCCTGGAAAGTTCAGGATTGGGGGCAGGGTATGCCAGGTAGGGATTAAGGGATGCTAAGAAAACATGGAGGTCAAATCTGCTTTGATATGTAAATATGCACCTCAGTCCCTGTCCTGGATCTGAAGATCCGAAACCAAACAGTATGGTGGACTATGGTTGAAAAAAATGATGTTGCTATGTTGTAAGGAGAGGCAGGTTCTAGGTCCTTCTATGTTATTTTCCTTGGTACTTTGCTTCAGAGCCTGTGATTGAATCACTGAGGAAATTTTAGTTACTGTGGAAATAGGGTGCTTTTGTTTTTGGCAAATGATTTCTGAACTTGTACAATCTCCCTTTGGTGTCAGGGGAGAGAGAATTCTCCATCTGGTACCAGGTCTGGAGATGTAACTTGACTGAATAGTCTTCAGATAGTGAGAGTTTAAAAGCTGTAACTCTCTGTTATTGCTTAATTCCATTATGATATTATGCTCACCTTGAGGGGTTCCTCACCTCTTCTTTGCATCAATATCTCCTAGAGAATGTTGAGACAACCACAATGCTTTACTAGAGTTCCAAATATCCTGAATTAGTGGATCAATAATGGGACCCAAGCAGAAGTTAAAAACTCAACTTAATCATGGCTTGTAATTGCTGAGTTAAAAACACTGACCTGATTTTCACACATTGTATTAATTTCTAAGACTCAGCTCCTTTTCCTAACTCTCTCTGTGTGTCAGTCAAAAAGGGACTTTTACCCATGTTCTCTGTGCTCACCTCTACAGAAGTGTTAGGGAAGCCACCCTCTAGTCAAGGAGACCCAGCCATCTCCCTTGGAAAAGGGCCTGGGAGCCACTTGTGGTTGTGGGCACTTCTTGTGCTATAGGAAACACTAAAGAGATTTCTGAGAAATCTTAGGAATGAGATGCACCATCTGAAAGGTAGGATAATGAGAAGATAACCTGAAAGTAGAAGGGACAGATAGCCTGATCAGAGACACCAGCTCATGAAGAAGGGCTGCACTTTACACAGGTGGCTCACCAGAGACCCTGAGGAAAAAAATCTTGGCTACCTCCTCCCTTGGAAACTGGAGAGATCATTCAATTTCTAGCATGATAAGTGTAATTCAAAAAAGTAAAGCATGGTGGCGATATGACAGACAGGAAGTGAGCTGGGAAATGGTCCTCTAGGCGCAGTGGCCATGAATCCTGCTTGTGGCCACAAGTCACTGAAACTACCACATAGTCGAAGACCTGAAGAACAGGTAAGAATATAGAATATTCAAGAACAGCTGGAATGTTGTAAACAAAGAAAGGAGTAGTGGATGAGTTTAAGAGAAATGCCAGCTCGGGTTCTATTAATTCTGTAGTTTAGTTTTCAGCTGTGCTTAGCATGGCCGTAGGTAGTACCATCCACAGACCCATAGGTCTGGCTACCTCCCCCTCCCCTGCACTGGGATCATAAGTGAGTACTATCGTATCTAGGGTTTGTTTTTGTTTTTGATGTGTGTTCTGAAAATGACATTCAAGTCTTCATGCTTGCAAGGCATCTGAGCTCATCTCTCCTGCCCCATCATCAGAAACCTTATCTTAATAGAAACAAAACAGTGATCACTTCAGCAGCACTTATACTAAAATTGGAATGAAACAAAACAAAACAACAAAAATCATGCCTATCAAATTGAAAAGTGCGTAAGTCTTTAAATAAAATACTATGATAAATAAAATACTATGGACATTCAAAGCAGCATCCACAGGACAGATGACAGATTTAGATAATGTCAATTAAGCACATGTGTTGAAGTCAGGAAGATCAACAACTGTCACAGGAAGGTTTTTAATGCTTTGTAAACACATGACACCCAGGAAACTTTGCATGACTTTAAACTGAAGGGTCAGGCTGTCATTGGGTGAGAAATGGGATGTAAGTTTGCATGGGGTCTCCAGGGACACACCACTGTAATTCAATAAATCCTTCAGAGATTTGTTCATCCCTCAAATGAGAATATATAAAAGGAAGTCCTGGAGCTTCCCCTAAGACCAGAATAGCCTAAGCCCTGTGGTTCTTTGAAACTTACACAGAAAACACGTTTCATTTTTCTTCCCTTAACTTTTTAATTTAAATACAAACTAATTTGTGACCCAGGGAAACCTGAATGGGTTTCAACTTTAAACTTACCAACAAAAAAGATTTAAAATGTCATTGTCTTGGAATAGACCAATTATTGTCAGAGGGATTCATGCCCTTTGTAAATATTTTACCTCATTATGCGAAATGATCGAATTTAAACAATCCTTGAAGCACTCAATGAAATTATTTGGGTAGAATTTTTGCAGTTTGCTCCAAAAAGGAATGGTGCAATATTGGCACAGTCTGGGGAGTGGGGTGGGTTGGGGTGGGTGGGGGGTCTCATAGGGTTCCCTTTCTCTGCCTATCAACAAATTAAAAGGCACAGAAAATCTCTGGTGCACCAGGTAGTCCCTGAGAAATCTCAACCATCACAAATAGCAGCAGTCAGAATCAGAAGGTGAAGAAAGGCTGTTACTGCAGGGTGAGGATTCAGTCACGTGCAGCAGGCCAGAGAAAAAGACTCTAGACAAAACAGTCCCAGATGGGGAAGCCAAAAGTCCACCCTTTTCTCAATGTCTGGTTTTGGTGTTTTTTTTTTTGTTTGTTTGTTTTTGTTTTGTTTTTTTTAAGTTTCTGAAGAGTTTCCCCTCTCTCTATTTTTTTTTTTTTGGGGGGGGGGGGGGGGTGGTTTTTCGAGACAGGGTCTCTCTGTGTGGCCCGGGCTATCCTGGAACTCACCTGTAGACCAGGCTGGCCTCGAACTCAGAAATCTGCCTGCCTCTGACTCCCAAGTGCTGGGATTAAAGGCGCGCGCCACCACTGCCCAGCGACTTTCCCTCTCTTAACTAAGGATCAGTCAGTTTGAAGATAGTTAATTGGCCCACAACTGTTGTGTGACAAGTCCAGATTCTGGCCTTGAACTTGTTGAGCCAGGCCACATCAGAGGGGTGGACAAAAGCGTACTACAGTGCTTTCCTTAAAGCTGTCAGGCTTTTGTCTCAGATCAGGAAGGTGAGGAAGAAGTCAGCCAGCTTGGAAGTTTGCTTACTTTATTACCTAGGCAACGGGGTGGGGTGGGGGTGGGGCTTTCCTTATCTGTCTGGAAATCTAACTCCTAGTCTCTTCATACTTACTGCATTGTTAATTTCACTATGCCTCAAAGAGACGCACAGAACAGATTTTTTTCCATAGTTTAAATTTGACTTCATGGTTTTCTAGCCTTGTGCACTTTGCTCGGGGACCACTCTTCCTACGAGACCACATGTCTAATTTTGCTCTGGTCCACCCTTCTCCATCCTGATAATTTATGTGTGAGGCACATAATTTCTCAGCTGACAGACAGGTTTCCCAACTTTTACTCTGGGCCCCTTCACACAGCCCTTCTCCAGCCCTAGATTTGCTGAAGAAACTTCTGTACTAGCTCTGCTGGCTGTCCTTGATGACTGTCTCCACACTTGGTGATTAAAGCCATTTGGTGTTTTCATTGAGCCCAGACACTAGTCATTAGGAATGCACCAATCCCTCCACCATGTTTTGGGAGCCTTCTTCTGCCCCTGTCCTCCACCCTACCTCCTATGTCATTAACCCGTTAAACATCAATGCTATTCCTTTACCAACCCATGTCTACCAACCCATATACTTTATTGCAAACATCTATTAAAATGAAGTGTGGTGACCAAAGTTTTTTTTTTTTTTTTTTCCCTGGCCAAAAAATACATCAGCCAATCTACAGTTCTCTCTACTGATTTTACGTGTCTTTTCTCCATTGCTTTAGGGCCAAAATTTTCCTTCGGGGTCATCAGACTAACTCATTTTTTGCACTGTCCTGTTATTTCTGCACTCTCTTTGAGCAACCATCTCCTATGTCATAGCCATTCCTGTGCATGCTAATTGGATCCTTATGCTTCGATGATTAGAAAAGTGGCTAGCACTAATTGAGGGCCTTGGATGACTCAGCCTCAAACAAACTGCTTGGTCACACGGTCAGGTTTAATTCTGTCTACAGCTTTATGAAAAGGAGCAGTTAGTGGATGGAGGAGGAAACTCAGCACACGTGTTTAGGTAAATTGTCCAAATAACACCGTGGTAAGGTGGGAGAGTAAAGACTAGAGCACAGGAAGTTCATATCTGAAGCATGTACTGCCTAATCTCGTGAGAGTACCATTTGCAATCCTGGCTGGACCCTCCCTATTACCAACTCCCTAGCTATCACTGGCTGTTTGCCCTGCTGAGTTTCCTCTAGCTTCCAATACGAGATCGTTGTTCAAAGACAGTATACTGAGTGTTATGAAATATGATGCAGCGTGTGGGTATGTTTATTGGGCTTAAGCCGAGGTGTACCCTGAGAAATTACACCATGTAAAGGACCTGGTGTAAAAGAGGTTTACTGGGGGAGGGGAAGGGAGCGAGGACCTGGGAAAAGGGGTAGAGGCAGAAAGGCAAGATGGGGAGCAGAGGACAGAGAGAGTGGTGGAGGGAGGGGGAAGGAGAGAGGGGAGGGGAGAAGAAGAAGGGGGAGAAGGGAGGGAAGGGAGAGAGGGGAGAAGAGGGGGAGAGGGAAGGGGAGAAAGAGGAGAGGGCAGGGAGGAAGAGGGGGAGAGGAGGGAAAGGGGAGAGGGAGGGGAAGAGGGGAGAAAGAGGGGGAGGGAGCAGGGGAGGGAAAGAGAAACAGAAAGCTGGTTGGGGGAGGAGGAGAAGAGGGGAGGGAGGAAGGAGGAGAAGGGAGGGGAGAGGGAGGGGGAAGAAGAGGGGCTTAAGCAACTGCTTTGTGAGAGGAGCCAGTGAGATTGCCTGTACAGTAACACTGAGGCCCCTGTGTGCTTGTGCAGCCTCTTGCCCTGTCCTGTGAAAACCGATAACTTCATGGTGATTACCACATCTAAATCTTCCTTTTGTCTTGAAAACTTTCCTATCCTGCTGTTAGGTTATCTCTGGTTTCTACTACTGACTTTTTTTTTTTTGGGGGGGGGGTCAGTGTAAGAGATAATACTGTCACGGGTAGAGAGCAATGAACTGGGGTGTGAGTCCAGAGTTGGTGCTGGGCATACTGGGGAATTTTGGAGTTTTAGAGATCATTTTCCCGGTGGGATTACTCTAAGCTAAAGTGCTTTGAGGTTGCAGGAACTTCAATAACACAGAGCAGCTTTTCTTTATGCCTCCATCTTCTTGTTTACTTTCTACTTTTCGTTTTAATTTTACTTTTTTACCTAACATAGCAAACTGCTCGTGTAAGTACAGCGGAATAATATGACCTCTCTGTGAGCAAGTTTCTATTAAATACTTATCATTTCTTTATGTTGGGAACCTCAGAATCCCTATTTTCTACTTATTTATAAAATATATAACAAATTGCTTAAAACTGTAACCACCCTTCCATGCTGGTAGAATTCTCTTCTGCTTCCTCTGTGCTTTTCTGATTCTGAGCTGCCCCCTACTGGAAACAGTGCAAAACAGCAGGGTTTTTGGGTTCCCCTTGAATGTGACTTACATTAAAATTATCAGTGCTATTTAAGCTCATTGAGGAGCTGGCCCTGGAAGTGGACTTGCCTCTTCCATATTTCAGACCCAAGCTTGTTTGTCTTTAAGTGTTTTCCAAGACCCCTTTCCAGGGACAGTTTGGCTCCAGCGGGCTCTGTAATGAGAGAAAGAAGAACGTCAAAGAAAGCTCAAGGTTAAAACATTGGAACCAGCAGAGGAGTAAAATAGAGTAAAATGCCTTCGGGTTAGTGGGAAACAAGTTGAAACTGGAAGTTCAGCCATGGGAGGCTCACTTATGGAGAGAGCTCAGTTGGGACCCCCCACCCCCACCCAACTTCCTATCTCAGCTTCCCCAGTCCCGTTCTGTTGGTTGTTTACAAGCCTTTGATTTGATGATGAGACCTAGGTTTGCTCTTTCAACTTTCAATCAGTCCACTTCAACTGTCTCAGTTGTGTAGTTCCAGACTTGATGTTTTGCTATCTATGTGATGGTGTGCTTCTACCTGCTACTTGAGTATTTATTTGTTCTTTTGCTCAGTATATGCTTAATGAACTGGCTCATTTGGAACAAAACAATGGCTGTTGTAGATATTTCTCTGGAACATACAGAACAGTGAGTTCTTAGTCCTGTTGACTGACACCATGACCGTGATAACTCTTCTAAAAGAAAGCATTGAATTGGTGGTTTGCTTACAGTTTCAGAGGGTCAGTCCATTATCATCATGGCAGATGCATGGCAGTGTGCATGACTCTAGGACAGCAGCTGAGAGCTAGCTATATCATGTCACGTAGGCAGGAAGCAGAGAGAAAGACTCACAAAGCCCACTGCCAGTGATATACCTCTTCCAGCAAGGCCACACTGTTGTGGTGTTCAAGTCCACTGGGAAAGACCAAAGATTTAGACTCAATTCAAATTGAGTAAATTAATTTATTATTATTGCTAGCAGGGCAGCACCCTTAGAACCAAAAAGCATGCTGTGCCAAAAGAGGCTACCTGAAAGATTTATAAAGGTTTTATAGTAATAGAAACACTACTTTATGCCAGTCTCACAGTGATAAGCAAGTGGTTAAATAGCAAGTTTACATAAGCCAAAAGCAAACAGCTAAATACTTCATGGCAGGAACACTACTGTCTCATTTTTTTCTTTTCTCCTTTTTCTCCTCCTTCCCCTCCTCCTCCTCCTCCTCCTCCTCCTCCTCCTCCCCTCTCCTTGTTTTTCAAGGTAGGCTTTCTCTGCTTATCCCTGACGTCTTGGAACTGACTCTAGACCAGGTTGGCCTGGAACTCAGAGATCTGCCTGCCTCTCCTCCCAAGAACTGGAATTAGAGGGTTGTACCACAAGTTTTATTTCACCTGAAGCCACTAGCATCTCACAGGTACTCCCGGGCAAAGGCCTTTAAGGGATGCCTGGTACCATATTAAGTTTCTTTAGCTATCACAGGTGTAGCTGCCGCGCATCGAATGAACTGGGTTCACCTGAAAGGGGGGCTGGAAATGAAAAAAGATGGAGAGGCGAGAGATGCAGGAAGCCATGACAAAGTTTTCTGATCAAGGCTCAAAGTTTAATATTCAGCTCTTGTAATATATAGGGAAAGCCCATCAGAGCCCATCCTTTGTTTCAACTGCAAGGCAGGCTCATCGGGCAGTCTCTTCTTCAAAGTTCTCGCTGGAAGTTGCAAGTGTAAACAAAGCAGCAGGATTCACCTACGTGTTAAGGTCCTGTGTGGCGACAAGACCTGTTCACATTGCTCAAGGCTGGGGAGGGCACAACAGGGGAGCTTTGTCATGAGTAAATTATTATATAAATCCTGGTACTCTGGAGGGAGTGTCACTAATAGATTGAGATGGAGCAGGGAATAAGCACAGTGCCATCAAGTTAGGGCTGGTTGTCAGATTCCCACAACACCTCCTGCAAAGGGCTATGCATCCTAATCCTTTCAAACAGTTCACCAACTGGGACTAAGCATATATGATCTACGGGGGCTATTCCCATTCAAACACCAAAGTGAGGTACACTACTATTTACTTCTTTATTTTCGTGAATGTGTGTGTGTGTGCATGTGTGTATTATATATTTATGCTAGGCAATGAACACAGTGTCTTGCGTACTTTCCTCATCAGCTCTAACACTGAGTTGCCCTCAGCATCTAGCACTTTACTTTTCCAAGACAGAAACTCTATGTTCTGGCCAAAGGAAGCCTAGCCGAGACTAAAGGTGAGATCAGGCCATATTTAAGTGATATTCCCTGTGTCTACTGAGAAAGTCTCTAGTAACTCTCAAGATAAGTGTCTCTTGGTTCCCTATTTTCAGTTTCACTCAGTAAAAGTTTTTAAAGAACCCCAACGAGGAATTTTTGATCTTGAAAGTAGGAGCTAGGCACACAGTATGGAGGGTTGAAATGAACAGGTGAGGTGTAATGGGGAGTTGGGAGGACTTTGGAAAACTGAGAACAACTGCCACTAATCACGTTATCAGGTGTTCTGTAGGGAATGTGGTCCAGCGTTATGAAATCTATAATAATTTAAAGGAAGAAAGAAGGTGAATTGTTGTAAAATGATTTAAAAAATTTAATGAGAGAATATATGAAAGGAAAAGTATCAGCTCCGGACACGCCAAGAACAAGTCCTTAACACAAAGGAGATTTATTAGACCCAGAGCAGAAAAGGGCAGGGAATAAGAGACTGAGCCAGGAGATAGAGGATGAGGGAGAAGGGGAAGGGAACAAGGGAGAGGGAGCCTCAGGATAGAGAGGAGGCAGATGTGGCCCATAAGCAAATACGTTTATAAAGGTAAAGGGCGAAACCCCATGCTAGGATGAGGTGTTTAGTTGTAATTAGGCGTGTTAATTAGGTGAGCCAAAGGGGGCTTTTGATTGCTAAACTTCAATACTTTGATGCTGGACCTTGGGAGGAGGAAGTAGGCAAATAAGGGAATAGACTTGGTGGCTACTTTAGGAATGTAACATAATGGGTTTAGCAAGGCAGAGGGAATTGGGGAGAAGGATGAGACTTGCCAGAGCCATGTTCGAGCATGCTCGCTCGAGCTTTCCTTCAGTACAGTTTTAAGATGACCTGCTCCCAGCTCTTCACAGCAGACCCAGTTCTCCAGAAGAACAAACACAGAACAAATAGAGTGCATCCATGCCTTTAAAGGTGAATTCTTTTATTAGATTCATTTACACAATTAGATGCTGAAAAGACCCACAAGGCAACTTGTAGGCTACAGAGCCTGAAAGACCAAGAGCAACTAAGTTCAAGGAATTTGACACCAGCAAAAAGGAGTAGTCAATGATACAGCCCCAGATGAAACCAAGGCCTAGAAGTCCCCAGGAGGGACACTGCAGTAATCTGCATTTTTATATTTGTTTGTGTATGCATGCATGTAAAAGTCTGTGTGTGCATGTGAAAGTGTATGGTGTGTGTGTGTGTGTGTGTTGTGTCTGTGTGTGTTCGCCTGTGCTATAGTGCTGGTATGGAGGTCGGTGGACAACTTACAGAAGTTGGTCCTCTACTCTCTTCCTTGTGGGTTCCTAGGTTAGAACTCAGGTTATCAGGTTTGGTGGCAAGTGCTTTAACCTATTGCAAAGAAAGTCACATGGGTTTTTGATTACCCACGGCTGCCCTAAAGTCTTTTCTCCCCTAATGCACATTTCTACTGTACCCAGATTCTGCTCTTTCTGATAATCTCTTCTTAGTTTGCCATCATGTTGAAAATTTTCCATAAGTGGATGAGATTCATAGTATTTCATCCATTTGTTTACTCATTCATCCACATGACCTTTTGCCTATTTCCTGTTGCAAGCGATTTTGGAAAATGTAAGCAGAATTTCATGGATGGTGGTAGAATTAGGGTAATGTTTTCTTCTTGGTGGTTCATCCCTGTATTTCAAGAATTGTTCTGCTTCTCTTGACTCAGCCCATCTGCCAGGCAGCCTACCAGAACGACTTAGGGCAAGTGTGGCGCTGGGTGAAAGAGAGCAACCATTATGTGGATATTCAAGATGGCTTCAATGGCGATACTCCCCTCATCTGTGCCTGCAGGCGGGGGCACCTGAGAATCGTCTCCTTCCTTTTAAGGAGAAATGCTGACGTCAACCTCAAAAACTTGGTGAGTTTGCTGTGGGATGATGGTCTAATGCAAATGGCATCTTTCCAGTTAGGATATTTTTATAGGCCTAACTTGGAATATGTCTTTAGCCAAAAATTTTTATACCACGTAGATACATTAACAACTTGTGTAATGTTTAAAAAAAAAAAGAATGTGTAACTACAATGAGCTATGTAGTTTCTCTTATAATCTGATGTTTGCCAAAAGAACAAAGAAAATAAGTTAAATAAATGAATGAATAAATGAATAAATAAACCAAAAATAAGCAAACAGAACAAAGGGAGGCTGTGGAAGGACTACTAGGAGATGAGAGACAGAACAATGTAAGGAGGTAGGGGAAATGTACCCCAAATACACCCCAAACAGAAGGAGCGGGTTAACTGTGAAGCTTCTCCTCAAATTGGTGGAACTGATGTCACTTTTCCTTCTTACAGCGTCTAATACAGACAATTCGTTTTTGCCTGCTTTGCCTTACTTAACCCAAGGGCATTTTGCTAGACTACAAGCATAAAAATAGCATTTCAACCAGTAGGGACGTTTGGTGATGATGTCATTGTGCCTCTGAAGAAGACGATGGTCCACTCTGTTGGCTGTAGGCAGCATCTCCTTTTCTGTTCTGCTTTCTCCAACCTATCTTCTCTTTCTCTTCAGTATTATAGAAATAAGGGGGAAAAGAAAACATAGTGCTTGTCTTTATTTACATTTTTACCTGTTCTTTTAATATAGGGTTGGATTTTTTGTAATTTTTTTCACTAATGCATGTTCATGTACTTGGTGCTGAATTACATGAGAATGTTTTTACCCAAGTCTGTTGTATACTTTGAGCATATTCTCTCTTACCTCCTTACCTTCTCCATATATATCCCATATATTTCCTTACCTTCCCTGTATATACCCCATACACCTTGTTACCTTCTCCTTATATATCCCATATACCTCCTTCCTTCTTATATACCTCCATGTACCTCCTTACCTTCTTGGGTCTCTCCTCTCCAATTATTCTCCTTTGTTCCCCAAAGACAATTTTGCTTCTAATTTCAACTCAAATATTTATACATGATTGCATGTATCTTTATAAAAAAAATGACCCCAAAAGGAGAAAAAATGAGATATTTCTCTGTGACTGACAGTTTACTTCAACTGACCATCTCCAGTTCCACCTGTTTTCCTATGAATGATGTGACTTCATTTTTCTTTGTGCCTAAAACAGTCTACACTTGGTTCACCTATTCCTCTGGTGATGGGCATTTCATTTGGTTTTATGATCTAGGCATGGTGCAGTGTGCTGGAGCAAGCATGGTTGTGTTCCAGGGCCCATAGAGGAAATAAGGAGTCAGAGTTGGCAAGGGGAGGGAGTGAGCCAGATGGAATGGTCAGGGGAATCTTGAGCTGACTGGCTAGCAGTCAGGCAATTTCTGTGGCCCTGACTTGTTTGTAATCAGGTCGTTTCTGCTGTTCTGACTGACTAGCAGTCAGGTACTTCTTTATTTATACAAGTTTCACAGAACAAAAACAGACTAGTGATTATCCAAGTGGTACCAAATATATGTTTGACTTTTCATTACATGTCCAGGGTTACAAGTTCAGTCACAATTAGAAAATACAAACAACAGATTTGTTAGCCTCATAACTATGATTTAAAGAATTTAAACAATGTCTTCTCCAAGGTAATTTACATTGGCAGCCTGCTTTTAGGCTGGTAGTATTTGTGTTTACAAGCCTCCAGATAAACAGAAGATATCTGGGCCAGTGTTTTTATGAGTAGAAAATACTAATACCTATCTTCCATTGCTACCTGTTTCACCATCTAAGCTATAAAGTAGGAAAGACTTATTTTAGTCAATCTATCTTATTTATTGAGTTTTATTCTTTGAGAAGTGTACCCTGTATGACCCTTTTTCTTTAAACTACATTTTTAGAAACCTTTAAGCCTATAATAAAAAGAGACCATGACTCTGTAACTTATTTTGCTGCCAGTCAGAGTTTATCAACTGACCCTATATGCTCTGTATCAATTATACTATTTGAGTTAGCTCGGGGCAGATACTCCAAGAAGATTCCTGGAGTAATGGCCTAATCTAGCTCTGTGCTTAATATCTCCAGGGCATAAGGAAGATGTCTAAATAGTGGCCAGATAAAGTTAATTTTAGGATTTTCCTGAAAGGATTCGACATAATTTTTTTTCTCAGAAAAGACATAAAATGAATTGTAATGCAAAAAGTCCCAGGAATGTAACACCCAGTGACCAAAACCCCAAAGTGAGAGATAGAAAGAAGGACAGCGGTTGCACAGTCTGCTCTGCTTTGCTGGAACTATGCCAAGCATCTTTGCTGACTTCATCAGTGCTGACTTCGTGACTCCTGCAGTTTCTAGTGGATATGGCCAGTGCCAGTTGTAGCAAGCAGAGCATCTGTGGTGTGATTTGGAGTTCTTCAGTAAATCCGCAGAAGTGGTGTCGCTGTGGTCCGTGTGGTAGATCTGTTTTTAATGTTTTGAGGTGCATCAGTACTGACTTTCCACAGTGGCTGGACTAGATACATTCCCACAACCACTGTGCTCGATTTCCTTTTGTTCATATCCTTGCTGCCTGTGTTTGCTGTTACATATATTATCTGATGTTTGCCAAATGAGCAAAATAAGATAAATTAAATAAATAAAATAAATGAATAAATAAATGAATAAATAAATCAAAACAAGCAAACAAACAGAATGAGCGGAGGCTGTGTCAGGACTAACTGGAGAGGAGAGAGGAGCGTGTAAGGAAGTGTGAGGAACACACCCCAAACGGGTTTGATTTTGGCGACTTTTGTTCTGATGGTGATAGAACATTAATGGAATTTTAATTCGCATTTGTCTTATGCTAGTGACATTGATTACTTTTTGTTTGTTTGTTGAACATTTATCATTTCTCTTTTGAGCGCAGTCTGCCTTCTTTATTGACTGAGTGGTTTAATGTTTTGTTATTTAGTTTTGTTAGTTCTTTGTGAATTCTAGATATCAATCTTCCTTCAGTTGTGGACTTAGAAAAAAATATTCCCATTTCATTTTGCAGACTGCACTCCATTTGATCAACTATGTCTGCCATGTAGAAGTCTTTCTATTTCAGGAGGTCCCAATTGTTGGTCGTTATTAGTCCCTGAACGACCTTAATCCCACCTATTCTACCTATTCAGAAACTCCTTGCCTGTGTCTACATTTTGAAGTGTTTCCCCTACTTTGCCACTAAAGTTTCAGAGATCACTACACAGATGCTTTTGCATTAAGGTTTGTGTCCTCTTTGGACTTTATTTTTCTACAGTAAGACAGGATGTGGTTTTATTCTTCTACATGTGGCAACTAGTTTTACCAGAACCATTTGTTGAAGAGGCTGTATTTGTTCCAATGTATATTTTTGGCGTGTTTGACAATAATCAGGTATCTGTAGTCATGGGATTTGTATCTGCGTCCTCTTTTCTGTTCCACTGACCTACATGTTGGATTTTGTAACAGTCACATATACTGCTTTTGTTGTGGTGGCTCTGTAAGATAACCTGGAATCAAGTTCAGAGATACTTACAGCATTTTTTTTTCTTTTGCTCAGGGTTGCCTTGGCTGCCTGAGCTTTTATGCTCTATTTCAACTTTATGATTTGTTTTCTATTTCTGTGAATAATGGCAAAATTGAAAATTGTGACTGGGAGTCCATCGAACCTGTAATAAGTCACTTTTGGTAATATAATAATAATCACAATATTGTTTCTTCTACTCCATGAGTGTGAGGGGACTTTCTATTTCTTAGTATGTTTTCTCAACTTCCCTTTCTGATGTTTAAGGTTTTTAGTATACAGACCTACAGGAAGAGGGCGAACAGTATTGCTCATCTGGGGATGGCCATGCCACGGACATAATGCCTCAGCCCAATAGAAAGGGTGAGGCTTGGAGGATGTTAAAGCCTTCCTCAGGTCCATTGTAGATACTGACAATGTGTGCAGAAATGTCCACTATGTTTACAGTCCAAACAGTGCTCCCCTACAGAGACTACTCCTACCAAATTAACTAATCCTGCTTCCTTGCTGTTCAGTTGTGTGCAATAACCCCTCTTCCATGTTCAACTGTATAAATAAATATGTTGAGTTTTGCTGCAGCATCTCCATTTGAGATCCAAAATCACACCAGCTCTTCTGTACACGTGTCTGTCCATTCTTCATTCCTTCACCACCCCAACTGAGTGAATCCTTGGAACCATGCAAAACATGACAGAGATCTCTTAATTCTTTTGTTAGGGTTATCCAAATTTGTATTTTAGACAATTGTAGGTAGGAAAGTTATCTTGGTATTTTTCTCACATTTGTCATTGATTCATAGGAAGACTACTGATTTTTATAAGTTAATTTTGTACTCTGCTGTGTTGCTGAAATGAATGTCTTTATCAGATATGAGAGTTTTATGTTGAAGTTTGAATCTTTATATAATGGAATCATATCATTGGCAAGTAAGATACCTTGACTTGTGCCTTTTCTGTCTTTATTCCTTTTATTGCCCCTTTGGTTTTATTGCTCTACCCAAGAGTTCAAGCATTACAGAATAGGAGTGGAAAAGTGGACACACCCTTGCCCTATATCTGGTTTCAGTTTAGGATAATGTTGGGCATAGTTCTGTGGCTTGAAGACTTTATTATGTTGAGATGTATTCTTTCTGTTTATAGTTCTGTTTGATTTTTTTAACAGCAAATATCTTGAATTTTGTCAAACATCTTTTCTTGATCCATTGAGGTAGTCATTGATTCCTGACTTTAGGCTGATTTATTAATTTTGTATATTGAGCCATCTCTGAAATAAATACAAGTTGATCATAGTCATCTTGTGCTCTTATGTTGCATTCCAAGTGTTTTGTTGAGGACTTCTATATCTATGTTATTGGCGAGATTGATCTATATCTTTTTCATGTATCATTATCTGGTCTAATTGCCATTGTAATTCTTGTTTCTTTAAAAATATCTTGGGTGTTTCCTTTGTAGTTTAGAAATTAATTTGAAAAGCATTGGCTTTTGTTTTTTCTTAAAGTTTGATAGAATTCAGAAGTATATCCATTTTGACCAAGTCTTTTTTTGGTGTAGAGATTTGTTTATATTATTATTACTACTTCAAGCTCATTTAATCTTAGCATGCATACAGAAATTCATGTTTCTTTTAGATTTTCCACTTAAGTAGAATACAATTTGCTTATAACCTGATGATTTTCCAAATTTCAGTGGTATCTATTGTAATATTTCTGTTTTTGTTTGGTTTTCTGTTGCTGTGATCAATACTGACAAAAAGATCCTATGTAGCAGAGGATGGCCTTGCCTGACAGCAGCGAATGAGAGGCCTTTGGTCCTGGGAGGTTTGATGCCCCAGAATATAGGGATGCTGGAACAGTGGGGCGGGAGAGTGTGGGAGCAGTCTCATACAGGCAAAAGGAGAGGAGAGGGCAATTTGAGATGGGGGGGGTAGCAGGGGGTAACTAGAAAGTAGGATATCATGGGATGGGAAGTAGGTAGAGGGGGTAACTGGGAAGTAGGATATCATTTGAGATGTAAACGAATGGAATGATTAATAAAAATTAAAAAAAAAAACTTGGGGAGAAAAATTTATTTGGTCTATATGTTATAATTCATTACTAGAGAAGCTTAGGGTATGTCAATATTGTTTATTTTTTCAAAATATTAATTCTTATTTTATCAGTTCTTTCTATTGTTCTTTCTTTCATTCATTAAAATAACGATAATAATATAATTTGTGTGCATGTGTGTAATGGATATGTGTAGGGACCCTATGTGTCAGGGATCATATGTAGAGGTTGGAGGGCAGCTTCGTGGAGTTGCTTCTCCTTTGTCTAAGATTTCATCTACTCATCCTCAGAGACTGCTACTGTGGGAGTAGAAGCTTTTGAAAGACATCTTCTTTGCTTCTCCATGTTCCTTGTGTTTTTGAATTGAGGCTTTTGCATACTGAGTTAGGTTGTGGGTAGATTTAAAAAAAATATATCCTTACTCTTTTTACGGAAGTGCTTGTAGTGTTCAAGAGGGAAGTACACTGTCATAGGCTGAGTTGCTATTTTTCTAGGCTAGACTATGCCTCTAGCTCAGACGTAGGCCCCGTGTCTAGGCACCAGAGTCAGCCCTTAGTACTACTCTGTGAGTAGGACTTTGCCTACAGACAAGAGCCACTGCTCTAGGCCAAGTGTTAAGCTTGGCTTTAGCCAAAACGCTGACATTCCATAATAGGCCCATTATTGAAATACAGTAATAGTTAAAAGTGTTTACTTCTTGAGCTCTAATAATTTCAGAAAGTAAAGGAACACGGACAATATTGTGTGCACCAAGATGCTCCCTAATGTGGGCAGTAGACAGGAAAGAAAATAAAACAGTAGGCCTAGCGACTGGTATTCAGAGGATGAGGAAAGGGGAAGTTATTGTTAATGGAAGGGTCCAATAATAGAGACAAGGGGTGGGCAGATGAAGATGCTGTGGGTAATGAAAGAGGAAAAGAAAGAGGCAAAGGAATCCCCTTAGGTAGCGTAGAATAACACCAGCTCTCAGAAGGCTGAGGCAGGGAGGCCCCATTGAGCCAGACTGTGCTCTTTGGTAAAAACCAATCAGAAGGAAAATGAAACAGAAAAAAGACAGAATTGATTTTCAAGATTAAAAGACAGAAGAAATACGAGAAGGAGGAGGAGGGGAAGAAGAGAGGAGTGGGGCGAGAGATCAACAGGGAATGAAAACAGAACAGGCAGGTCTACTTCTCCGGCCAGCTAAATTGACACTGGACATCAAATAAAAAAAGAAATATAAGTGTGTGTGGGGGGGTGTTTGAGGGTGTGGGTTCTGGGTGTGGTCATGAGCTTGCTTGTTGTTACACCCTGGACTCTTAGTATTTTTTATTGGGCTTTTGGTCCAGTTACACCCCTAAATGTGACTTTGAGGGAGCTGGTACCATGAGTGTTAGGTCCTTCATGGGTGCCATTGTGAGTACTTTTCCTACCCCCTCCCCCAGATCCTTCCTAATGCCTGATGTGCTCTTGGATTCCCTGTCTCTGTTCCCCTCAGACTTTGTTTATAATCCTACCTTGCTGAACCTGCACCATTTTGATGCTCTTTCTTCCTAGCAGGCTAGAGGTTCTGGTTCTGCTGGCCAGGTATCAGTGCATAGTTCTGTGATACTTGCGTTTTCTTAGAGTGCAGTTTATGAAGAGTCTGTGGCTGCCAACCTGGCATGTGCACAAGGCTTTCTAAATGCCCTCTTGCTGTTGCTGGGTGCTTAACAGAGATGGTTCTTCTAGCACACCACTTTTGCTGATGCATACAACTTTTGTCTCTTCTCTCTCTCTCTCTCTCTCTCTCTCTCTCTCTCTCTGTCTCTCTGTCTCTGTCTCTCTCTCTCTCCCCTGATCTAAATGTCTGTAACTGAAAGTACAGTATTGATTTTCTGCACTTCTCTGTCTTATGCTATGGCTCTGGTCCAGCAGTACTCTGTTTTATTGCTTCTTTTTGATATGAAAGAATTGTGCCAAGGTCTCTCTGTGGGGTGGACTCTGGACTCCCATTCTGCTTATAATGTTTCTATTTTACTTTTCTATTGAAACGAGACATTTTTAGCCCCCACTCACCTATTTTGATAGCTGTTATCCTGAGTTCCTGCTGCATTCCCCACAGACTCTGGTGGAGCACTCTCAAGTGCTGTCCACCATCTTCCAGTGTCCAGATACTGGTACTTCCTATTGTAATGTTTTGATCTCCAGAAGATCCTAATGTGCCTGGTGAGCCTCAGGATGTTGTTAAGAAACTTGCTGGAGACAAAGAAGCTGGCGAGCCTGAGGGACACAGACACATACAGGATGTGTTTAAGGAGGAACCTGTTTAGTGAGTTAAAGACCAGAACATTATGAGAAACAATGTATTATCAAAAGGTTAGTAAGGGCTGGAGAGATCTCCCACTGATCCAAAGTTCAGTTCCTGCATGACTCAGACATTCTTAACTCCACGGGGATCTGGCGCCCTCTTCTGGCCTCCATGGGCATCCAACATGTATGCAGTGCACTTATATACATGCAGACAAAACACTCATAGATATAAAATAAAAATAAATCTTATTTTTAAAAAATCCCTTCCAGATTTTCTTGCTTGCACTTAGTGTTTGCTTGGGTGTCTTCCATAGACCCAGTACTTCAGTATGAAACCCAGGGCTTTGCACAAACTAGCTAAATGTTCTGCCACTGAGTCAAGCTCACAGCCTAGCTGAGTTCACACACAAGTCATCCTTGAGTTGAATCTAACAGAAACAGCTTGATAGAGTGACAGGACCTTCCTGGATCACTCTAAGGAGGTAGGTGAGCATCTATCAGAAATCAGAGGCCTGTAGGTTCTGGAGGCGTGCTATAGGTGGCTGAGGAAGGGAGATATTTGACTGCTTCTGGGCTTTGCAGAGGTGAACCTCAACCATTCTAGTAGGATGCTCTAAATGGAATTAAAATCATGGAAGGGGACTTATTTATGCACTGTAGACTACCATTGGGCTTAGCAGTGGCATTGTGGGGTTGCATTTTGGCTTTCCATATATTTTTAATGGTAGTTTGATGCTTAATTTTACTTTTTGCAGATATTAGTTGTGTATTAATAATGGGAGACAGTTTTTTTTTTTATATTTTAAAATATATTTAAGGATTACTTGATAAGCATTACCTCCAGTGAGGGATGGGACCACCCATGCATCTTAAAATTTTTAACCCAGAAATGTTCCTGTCCAATGGAAAGACAGGGACAAAAAATGGAACAGAGACTGAAGGAAAGGCCATCCAGAGATTGCAACTCCTAGGGATCCATCCCATTTGTAGGCTCCAAACCCAGACACTATTGCTGACGCCCGAAGAGCTTGCTGACAGGAGCCTGGTATGGCTGTTCTGAGAGGTTTTACCAGCACCTAACCAATACAGATGCAGATATTCACAGCCGAACAGTGTACTGAGCCCGGGGACCTCAATGGAAGAGTTACGGGAAGGCCTGAAGAAGCTGAAGGGGATTGCAACCCCATAGGAAGAACAACAATGTCAACTAGTGGGACCCCTCAGAATTCCCAGGGACTAAACCACCAACCAAAAAATACACATGGAGGGAGCCATGGCTCCAGATATATATGTAGCAGGGGATGGCTTTATCTGACATCAGTGGACGGGAGGCCCTTGGTCCTGTGGAGGCTCATTGCCCCAGCATAGGGGGATGTTACAGCAATGAGGTGGGAGTGGGTGAATGGGTAGAGGAGCTCCCTCATAGAGGCAAAGTGGAGGGGGTAGAGGAGGAATGGGATAGAGGTACTGTGGAGGGGAAACTGAGAAGGGGGATATCATTTGAAATGTAAACAAATAAAATAATTAATAAAAAAGTTTTAAACAAAGGAATTACTTGACAAGTATTAGATGACAAGCCCTACTATTAACTCAGAAATATGTATCAAAACATTGCTCAATGGGAAGCAAGTTGAACTAAAATTAAAACACAGGATACCATAATGGTTTTGTCTAATAACTGGCTAGAATTAACAAGAAAAATCAAATGTTGACTGGGAAGGAAGTTTACATTATCTCTCACTGTAGCATAATTTGGTAGCATTCTGTGAAACTATGTATCTTTTATGTATGGTAGTCAATTTATAGAAATTTATGCAAAGTACAAATTTAGAATTGTTGACAAGGCTTTGTGAATAAGTATATTTAAATAATATTTGTAGAAGTTATGGTTTAACAGCTTGAACAATCCACTTGGTAGATGTGTCTAAAGAAGTTAGAGAGTTTCAGTCAATGAAAAAAAAAGTCATTAAAATCCCATTCGTAAACATTCTGATGCTGTGGGAGATGGATTTGTTCTAAAGATCATGTGTAAACTGATGAAAGCCACATATAGTTTTGAATCTACAACAATAAAATATTAAAAAGTCTAAATATCCAAATTCTACATATGTTTATTTAATAAGACAAAGTCAGTAGAGTATAATGTTATTAACAAAGTCGGGGCTGCTCAGCAATGTAATTTTAAAGTCTACCATTATATTCTTGACTGTTTTCCAACATTTTCACAGAGCAGACAGGTACCTCGAGTACAGTGCTTCCACCCAGGGCCCACTCACCTCTCTTGTTCTCTTTCCCTACTAACTTGGTTGGTATTCCAGTTAGCACAGCAGCCTGTAGGCCTTATACTTATTTGTGCACACTTCTGGCCTCCTCCAAGTATTGGAACCTGAAGGTACACACTCCTCATGGCACACATTATAGCCAATGGGCACTGACATATTTGAGGAATTAAGTTGTTTGTCTGTGTGCTTGGAAACGTGGGAGAATTGCCAAGTCGTTAAAACTTTCTACAACAAAACATAAGACAGATAAATTTTTATCACTGGTAATCCAGACAGTCTATGTCTGTGTGCCTTCTCATACTAACTTCATTCCTATGTTTGTATCTCATTATATTATATGGTTTTTAATCTCAAAAACTAAAGCACAAGGAGCCACCCTGTGATGGTTTGTATGTGCATCCATCTCTGTTTTTATGTTTGGTCCTTTCCCAGTGTTCCTTCACACTCTGCAAATTCAACATCCTTGTAAACAAAACCCCGAGGTAATAAACAGATGTGTACCATAAAAGAAGGCACCTAGGCTGAATATGTATATGGAGTATATGGTTTTAAATATGTAGTATAATTCTACATTTAAAAATTCTATATATGCTTATGGAAGAAGCCTGAGAGAATATGGCATAATGTCATAATCAACCCTGTACTTCTTGGTAGTGAGTGACTTAGAAATGAAAAAAAAAAAAAAAAAAAAAGAAGCATGAGCTAAACATTTTGGTGTGATGGTCTACAAACTATGAAATTTGAACTAATGAATCCTTTTCTTAATTGCAGAAGGAGAGAACCTGCTTGCACTACGCTGTGAAGAAGAGATTTACCTTCTTTGATTATCTGCTCATTATTCTTTTAATGCCTGTTTTGCTAATTGGATATTTCCTCATGGTGAGTACTGTTGTTAGGGCAAAGGCCAGATGTGTAGCAGAGCCATGGAATAACTTGAGTACCGTCCAACAGTATGATGTAAAGAAATGGCAAGAAAATTGCCTTGTTTAGTGCAGCTGTTTCTTGACTTACAGCGGAGTCTTATTTCAACAACCCTTGCACAAATGAAAGTGTTTTAGGTAGAAATGCATTTACTTTACCCAGCCTATCAATTGCCATGGCTTAAGACCATGGTGCATTCTGGAGTAAACACACAGTGCTGACTATCTTCTGATCACACTGAATTTCACCTCCGTTGCCTAGCAGCATATGATCTCAGAATCACTGGCTAAGACTTTTGTCTCATACCATAACTCTCTAAATTTCTGAATTTTAAATATGTACCCCATGGGTGAGTTGGAGTGAAAACCATAACTCTCCATGTCCCTGGAAGCTAACACAGAAGCTGTTTTGGGAGATTGTGACCTAAGACACTAAATCATGATGCATGGGGCTTTGGTAAGATAATTTTCTTGAATAAATAGTAGTTAAGTAATGTAGGATCCTGTTAAGTTGAAGGTCAAACTTGGTTATTTTGTATTGTTTTCTTCAAATAGGGTGACCATTCTACACCAGTTTTTTTTTTTTTTTTTTTCACTTTTTCTCCATCCGGGTTCCACAGTGACCATTCTACCTTTGAGAGAGGACTGAAACAGTGGATCCCTTCTCCATGTTACCTGGTTGTAGCGACCTCTTTTATGCAGCTACCAGATGATGGACAGTGGTTATTTCCACTGACACAAGCTCCAGTATGAATTCCACCAGTTGATTGGAGCAGTCCCAAACAAGATGTACAAAATGTTTGTGAAACAATTTCTTGTATGTGTTGTTTGTAACAGGTATCAAAGACAAAGCAGAATGAGACTCTTGTACGGATGCTCCTTAATGCTGGGGTCGAGGTTAACGCTACTGACTGCGTAAGTTTGTATTCTGAAATAATATTCACATGATATACCTGGGTAGTATACTTGGTAGCAAAGATGAATACTTTGGTTTTTCTAGATGTTTTCTGTATAGTTTTCCTCCCTTTTTCTTATTGCCATCAGATAACCTTGGAGTTTTGGATATTCTTTTACTAGACTCATGAGAATAAAACATTTGTTGAATATACAAAAACTTCAGAAGAATTTGCGTCTGTCTGTAGTGATAAATTAAGGATACAGATACCAAAATACTATCCTTAGTAGACTGGCAGCTGGAATTAGTTAGAATGCCTGTGCAAACATTTAATCTTGTTACTTTCTAGTTAAGTGAGCTTGAAACATTATAAACCTGTCTGACTTAATTTTCTCACCCATAAAATGGAGATTAAAAAAATTGTGCTTAAGACTGAACTCAAAGCATCATACACACTAGGTAAATACTCTACTACTGAGATATGCCTACACTCCATTATATTATTTATTATTATTATTATTTATTCATTTATATTTTCAATTTAATGAAGCAACCCTTTGTTAAGTTATTCAGCCTGGCCTTGACCGTGTGACCCTTCAGTTTCAGTTCTCTGAGTATCTGGGATTAAAGACCTGCCCAAAGTGCCTGGTTTAAATTGGAAATTAGTACTGACCTTATAAGACAGGTTCCTGACAAAGTCCTCAGAGGAGTGATTAGAATGTAGTTAATGCTCACTGGATGTTAGTAACTGCTGTAATCATGATCCTAACTACTAGAAGACAGAGAGGTCTCTTTTTATAAATGAAAGGTAGATAAGGTCAAAGTTCAGAGAAATTCCCCAGTGGTGGTAGGTGCCATGGTAATTGAATCATCACCACCTCCCTCCTCCCTATAAGGAAGAGGAAGGTTTTATTTTGTACCTTTTACCCTGCACTCCAGATTTAATTTTTCTGCTAATGCTCTCCGGGTAGGCTGATATTTTATTATTTGTTGGTAAAATTTTAGTTTCCAATATTTTAGCAAAAAGGGCAAAAGAATTTCATTTCTATTTTTGATGCCTAATTTATTCTGCAGGCATTCCCATTGTTCTGTGATGAGTGACCACCTCCTTCTGTGTTTCTGTTGATTAGATTACTTAATGTTATATTTGATTTGGGCAGTAAATGATGATGAGTTTAATATCTTTTAATAAGTTGCACATTTTAGTTGAGAATGGAAAATGAGAAAGGAGAAGATATCAATGAGTTACTGGATTTTTCACATACATAGCAAGGAAGATAAGAAAATATTCACAGTAAAAGAAATACAGCTGCCCATGAATGGCTTGCAGATTGGCTTTGCCGAGTTGTCCACTATGAAACTTGAATGGTTGCTAAGGGGAGGGTGCTGAGGTCTGTGCACAGCTGACTGATGAGCTACAAGGTTGGTCCTCTGTGTTTCAGTACGGCTACACTGCCCTGCATTATGCTTGCCAGATGAAAAACCAGACTCTCATCCCTGTGCTTCTGGAAGCCCGTGCAGACCCCACGATAAAGAACAAGGTAAGAGCCTGGGAACTCTGATCTTCCCTCTAGGAAGTTTTTCTTATCTGGGCCTTATTTTGAAGTAAGTTCATTGACCTCTCATACGAACCATGGTAAAATTAATTATTCTTATTAAGGAAGGATCTCTACTTTCAGTTTTGAATTTTAAAAATATTTATATTTTTCAGATCTGGGATTAAATTCAGCGTGTTCAATATGCAGGGCAAGTGCTCTAGAGATGGACTATGTCTCTAACCCCCTTTTGATTTTTAAATTTTGAGACAAGGTCTCTCTCACTCACTTGCCCAGGTAGGCCTCATGATCGCTTTCCAGTCTTTTTTACATTTTTTAAAATGTATTTTTCAGTTTTTCAGAACAGAAGGCTTTTTAAAGCCTCCGAAGCATCTGAGAGTGAGCAATCTGTCTAAGTATTACCTATTCTTCACTGACATTGATCTCTCCTGGAAGTAAATGATTTCTTTTTCTTTTTTTTTTCTGCAGCAAGGTGAGAGTTCAGTGGATATCGCACAGAGACTAAAATTTTCCCAGATTGTGTTAATGCTAAGGAAAGCCTCATAGCCCTGTGGCTTCTCATGTGGTGACGGAGACACAGCTGAAGGACTGGATGTTGTCCGTATCATGGACTATTGCTCTATGGGCACTCAAGCTGGATGCATCCACTTTGTTACAAACACTGGACTTAGGATGGTTTTTACAGTGAGGTCGACATGGCCTTGATCTCTCCAAAGAACCCTTTACATGCTTGGAATCTCTGTTGTCAAACCTGATTTTTAAAGAATTTATAACCCAGTGTCTTCCAAACACAAGTCAGAGTTACCTGAGGTCACATGCTCTCTTTCTAGTGGTTTCATACTCTGAAGACTTTGCCCTACATCCTGTCTTGGGAGATAAATGGCTCATCTCAGGCCCAAGAATCAAATCATGTGCACTTGTACAACATGGCATGCAGTGTGTGGGAGTTAGAGATTCCAGAGTAAATATTCCTTTGATGGAAAATCTTCAATTAAAAACATATGTCAGTTGTCAGTGATGAGTTTGACTAAGCCATAGAAATTGGCAAATGCCCCACAGCAGAACTGGTTTTTGTCATTGTTTCCTTGGTGAGGGCAGTGGAGGAGGAGGGGCTAGATCTGTATACATGTGTTTTACCAGCAGTTTATAACTGTCTTTTCAGTTTGTAAGTTATGGAAACATTAAAACAATTCTGTTCATAATCCTTATAAGACTGGAACTATACTTCAGTGGTAGAGCACATACTTGCTATACATAGAACCCAGGGTCACCCTCAACACCAAAAATGAAGAATCTTCTTGTGGACACAAGCTAGTTGCTATTTATTTATTTTCCTTTTTGTGACACTGAGAATTCAACTTAGGGGCTCAGTCACACTAAGGTTTACCTCTAAGCTATACTCCCAGCCCCAGGTTTGTTCAATTTTATTGACAGAATTTAAAGGATCATAACTTATTTGGATAAAGTCTTACTTCTTCATAGAAACATGGAAGTGTATAGATCATATTTTAAGTGAGAGGTTATGAATACTGAACTGTCTGACTTCTTTTGGGAATGTCACTGAATGGAATTAAATCTACTTCCTGTGTGAATTTTGAGAATCCAGATGAGCAGGTGCAGATGCCGACATGGATGAAGCCAATTACACACAGCAAAAAAAAAGTTAAGAATGAAAGATTTATTATCCTTGCACACAAAAGGGCTGTATACATAATGTTATCCTGCACTGTGTAAAATTTACCCTTGTATTATTCAAATGCTGATTTCTCTATCCCATTATCTGGTTTCAATTCATGGCACTGTAATGCTTACATTAAGAATCTGTGGTCTCAAGCATAGAGGAGCCACCTAGAACCCCCTCTGACTGGCGATCTGAATTCTTGCTTAGGTTGCGAGGCTAAGCACTGCAAGGGAATATAAATAAAAGTTAAAAATATCTCTCTGGGTTCCCTGAGAGACAAGCCTGACTGCATAGGGGTTGATGGCAAAAGTATCCCCACTTCAGGAAAAAGACATCAGGATGGCTATGGCCCTCATGCCTCACTGGCAACAACAGGAAGACGGAGCCATTACAAGGTCCCCTTCAATTATTGGAGGTCAGGCCTCTATCCCTGCCTTTGCAAGATTAGAATCGCCATGGCCCTTCTATACTTAGGGAAGGGAGGAGATGTCAGGGGCAGCCCTGCTTATACACTGAAGGCCTAAAATCAGCCATAGGCCTAAAGTCAGCAATAGGCCTGACATACATACATGCTAACACAAAGTCTTGGGTCTCTGTGGAAAAACACTGAAACAGATGTCTATAAGCTATTGTAAACAGGTCAGTTCTTGTGGAAATTTACCAACCTGAGTAGTCATAGATCTTGTAAATAGATAGCCTTGGTGGATGTACCAACTTAGATAAGGACAAGTGAATCATAGGCAGAGTCATAGTGACCTGTCCCCTGAACCTTCACCCAGCTGATACCCTGTTCTGAAAGATATCTGTACTCCCCCTGAACACCTATGCTCCAGTGTCATCCCCTTCCCATGTCCTGCCTTTTTGTGTTTATAACCCCTGTGTGAATAAGTAAAAATTATGATTTGATTTAAATAATTAAATAAATTAAAAAAAAAAAAAAAGAATCTGTGGTCTCACCGGCAGTGGTGGCGCATGCCTTTAATCCCAGCACTTGGGAGGCAGAGGCAGGCAGATGTCGGAGTTTGAGGCCAGCCTGGTCTACAGAGTGAGTTCCAGGACAGCTAGGGCTACACAGAGAAACCCTGTCTCGAAAAAACCAAAAAAAAAAAAAAAAAAGAAAAAAGAAAAATCTGTGGTCTCAAGTCTGTGTAGCTCACCATTTATTCTCTGCCTTGTCAATAAGAGTCAATAATTAGGCAATAGAGAGGAGAGGGCAGGACTTCCACCATCAGGGGAGGAGGAAGAGAAAGAGAGGAAGAGAGATTCACCACGAGGAAGGGGTCTGGAGAGACATCGAGGAAGAACCTCCTGAAGCCCAGAGAGCCAGGCCAATACAAAATTGTGATATCTTGAGGATCTTGGCTTGGAGGTAGCTAGACTAGATTAGAGGAGAATGCCTAACTATTGTACTTTAAGTTGAAAATACATCTTGGTCTGTCTGTGATGTTATTGGAGAACTAGCTAGGATAAAGAAAATAGCCTATTTATTATTTATATATAATACATTTATAATAATAGTCATTTTTTTTTTTTACAAAAGGTTCTTCAAAATCAAATCTGAACATGTTTCCTAAGCTATATACAGACCCTAAAGGGTACACATAGGGTCCTGAAGTCCCTAAATATTACTAAGTAATTTACTTAAGATTTGGTAACATTGGACTAACTTACCAGGTAACTCTGGGGAAACAAAATGAACTTCAAGGTCTAATGTATGTTTAACAAAAACTGTATATTCTCAACTGGAACTCCAACAGGCACGGTGGAGCTTTGATTTGTCTTCAGAGTCAAATGCCAAATAATATTCATAATTAACAACTGTCATCTTTGAAACTGTGTGAAAATTAAAGAGTTTTCCAAGGACATAAATCTAGAGTTATGAAAGAGTTGGGAGATGATCTGAGAGTGATTCTGCTTTGATTAAAGGATAAAACACACATCAATTTATTTCATTCTGCTCATGACATTATAAGTTTTTCATTATAGCTTTCATTTGGAGCATCTGGTCTTCCAATAGCAGATGAAAACCTCAGTACTGACACACAGACATGGTATGTGAGATACATAATTTATTGAAAAACTCATAAATATCCTACAAAATAATCTTCTTTGAGATTCAGCTCTAAAATTTGATTCTGTTTTAAGATTGTTTAGTTAGACTTCACCTACACACAATAATTTCATTTTTCTGTTGATATCCAGCCTGGCTTCCCAAAGCAGTGTCTTGTCTTTATGGCAATAAGATGGCAAGGTCTACTTCATCTTATCCAAGTCAACAATCCAAAGATTTACAATTTTAATCTCTGCCCCAATTATTCATTTTAACGTTTCAAAAAATTGACTTTCAAAAACAAAAATTATTTTGGAAAGGTTGAATGATATAATGATAACTGTCTAGATACTTCCTACAGGTAAATAAAAACTACATTGCTCCATGACAGAAGATATAAAGCTTGGAAAAACCTGTGTTCACCAACTTAGTTTAACCAAGTAAAAAAAGTGTAAGTATCAGCTGTTGTGTCAAATGAGGAGACGTGAAGCTTTCATTTGGACCAGGAGGTCTTCTGGCATCTGTGTATCTCCTCTGTCCTTCTGACTAACTGATACAGCAGGTTTCCAAGTCTGGACATTCCTCTGAACAACCATCCTCCCATGGCCCTGCTCATTGTGCATGAAGTTGTTCTAAGACTTGCTAACAGCAGCTGCTTCACAATTTGACCTTGCAGGTTCCCTGGGGAAGGGTGGGCTCCTGCTTCATCAGATTTATGATTTCATTGTACACACGCTGAGGGGCATCCAGCCCCCAGATGAAATCCACATGAGCCCACTCAGGAATGTTCTTGTGGTAGATGAGGTTGGTTACTTCAGAAAGCAATGTTTTCACATCATCTGGATTGGAAAGCCAGTCTTGACCTCCAGTCCACATTGCTGTGGGGACCATCATATCTCGAACTTTGTACCTCATAGGAGTTGGCTAGGTAAAGAGAATAATATTTCTATAATCAAATTTACTTCTATTTCAAGTAAACCTAATGTACATGTACTGAAAGGTATGTAGGCATTACTCATGTTGAACTCTGTTTATATTCCAGGTCACACTTAAAGGAAAACTTAACATGGCCCAACTTTAGTTTCTTTACTGGGAAATAGAGATACTATCTCTAAAATCTTACTATGTTGTTTGAGAAGGTATATAAATTAAGGTGAGTGTGTATGCATGTGTGTGTTTGTGTGTTTGCACACATGCTTGTATGTACTGACAGGTTTAATTTATGCATGCTGAACATATATTCTATATGTCCTACTGAGTGCCTACCTTGTATTTTAGACATTGAATAAAGTGGAATTTTTCTTATTAAACATTTTATACATAAATATCCTTTTAAAATAATGTTCTTGATAGTGACAGTTTATGGGATACTCCACAGAAATGACAGGGAGGCTATTACAAAGGCCTGTGTACCCCCCACATACACAATGCAGGTTCAGTTTCACTGCACTTCCCTAAATCAGCCTCAGGCACTGAGCTACTCTAAACTAAGCAGGGAATAAAGTCAGATACCTGTCCCCAACTCAGACTTAGCTGCCCCAAATCATCCAAAGCAGTCTTCTTACAGAGACTTCTCGGTCCAGGCAATGGTGCTAGATTTTCCTGGGAGTCTGAGTCTTCGATATCATTCAACACTCAGAAATTTCCACAGAACCAGGGAGGCCAGTTTCTTAGCATAAACTCAACCACAAGTCACAGCTTCAACTCCAGATAGCTTCTTCCGGGCTCCCTAAGCACTTAAGTGGCTGCCTAATTCAGATGCAGAGCCAGGACACTCTATGGTGTGAGCAACACTTGCCCTTTCTCATCTTCTGGGTGAAAAGCCTGAGCTAAACCGTCCCACCCAATTCCAGCTGACACCACTGAATAGCATCTCCCCACATTTGTTTGCTCTTCCTTGCCATTTTTCTTATGCCTAATCTGCATCTGTCATTTTCTCTAGAATTCAGCCCATAAAATCCTTATACGATGAAAACCATCTTAGATCCTGATATGTTTTCTCTAACGGCATGGTTCTGAAGACAGTCAAGGGTGATCTCAAAAAGTCAGAAAATGTGACTGAGTTTGATATCTAAGGGGAACCACACAGTTCCAACATTTTATATCTAGGTAGATTACTGAACTGACTGTTAAGTATAATGTGATACCTCAAAGAAAGATTAGGCGGTGTATATTCTGCCCCTGCCCCACTTTGCATTTTATGAGTAATCTCTATATCTACTTTCATGGCAACCCAAAACCTTCAGTGAGCATTTTATACTCAAAAGAGCATACACACTCAGTTCTGTTTCTCCACATGTCTATGTCACACTCTCGATGATATAAAATATTTGCGGGGATTCTGTTTGGATTTTAGCTTGAAATTCATATTTAGTAAAAGTATAACCAGAGAGAATGTGTGTGTGTGTGTGTGTGTGTGTGTGTGTGTGTGTGTTTGTATGGATGGTTTATGTGTACACACACATGTATATACAGGTACATACACTATGAGGCACTCTGTGCATGGATGGAGGCCAAAGGAAGACATGAAACAACCGTTTGTCCTGTTCCCCTGAGACAGGGTTCTCACTGAATCTAGAGTCCATGGTATTTCTGGCTAAACAGGCTGGTCAGTAAGCGCCAGCAATCTTTCTGTCTCCCACGCCCAATTCCCAGCACTGGTGTTATAGACATGCTTGGTCATGCCTGGCTTGTTACATAAGTGTGGGGAACTCAGGTCCTCATGTATGCACAGCAAGGACTCTTACCCATGGGACATCTCCCCAGTCCCAAAGGCATCTTAAGGATTTCATGATACAATGATTTCTATTTTAGAGAGACTACGTCCTGAATGATGGCAGCCTACTCACAATCCCACAGGCTTGAGGTGCAGAGCCATGACAAATAGGAATCCCCACGGACTGCTTCTGGCTCTTTTTCCTGTGTCATACCACCACAGCATCTCTTGTGCATGTTTGTTTTTGTTCCTGAAAGAATCCTTTTAGTATGCACTCATATGACCAACTCAACCCCATTTTGCTTGCAAGAATCCCTGGTGCCTTGCTCCTGGGACAGGCTCTGCGAGACAGGCCTCCCATGCCTTGCAGAAATGAAGAGGCTGCTGGCTAAGCTGTATCCTTTCCCATTTTCAGATACAGCTAAAGTTGAAGTATCGTCTTTACGGCTTGGATTTCTGTAGCTTATTCCTATCTCCTGAATAAGTTGTCACCCATTTCCAAAGGCTGGTGAGTTTTTAGCAGGTGGGAAAGTAAGTTGACACTCTTACCTGGTTGCATTTCTCCCTATTTTTGGTCTCACTTCCCCAGTCAAAGGCACGGAGTTCCCCAGAATTCACTGCCTAGAAAGAGAGAAAACAAGGTATTTAAAGAGAGAGATAGGGTAGCCAAAGGCTCAACTCATCTTCAGTTGTGAAAACAGCAGAGAGTAAAGCTCTTTGGGCTACTCTGCGGAGTCATTTTAGAAATCTGCAAAGGCGATTCTGGCTCTTTTAGCAAAAGAGCTTTTACATCCCTGTCTATTGCAAGAAGTGTGTCTCTGGTGTATCATCATGGGTGGGTGTTTGGTACAATTCCAGAGGCAGTGTCAGAACTTTTCTATTGAACCCTTCTGTCTCTCCCCTGATCCCTACCTTCTTCCCCTCCACCCCCCCCAACTTTTCTACTGAGACTGCAAAGCTTACACCAAGAGCTCCTGGGAAGATTCCTTTCTGTACTTTGGCCCACCTTTACATTTTCATTCTGGCTTGACTTAATGCTCAACAAGCATAAAAGGACAATTTGAAGCACAATTTCCTTCATCAGTCTTTGGAACTTTGACTCCAGACAGAGCAGTGTCTTATTGAATCATTCTACCTTCAAGATGCAGCAAAGACAGACTTAAGGCCCTTTCTGCCCTTGCCTCTTCTCTCGGAACGTTCAACTACGCTCACATTCAAATATAATTGGCCAGATTTTAACCCAGGATAAACAGAAGCCATCAGACTTCATGGCTATTTCAGTCCAAATGTGCAAGGATCCTTCTCTGGAACTGCAAGCTGGGCACTCTGACCTGGCTCCAGTGGAGAATATTCTGCACAGATGTTCCAGCAGGTGTATGGGCGACATACACATTTGCTCGGCTCTGTAACAAAGCATAATGATTTATGAGACCAGATGTCAGTTTTGTTAAAAATCAGATCTCAATGGTCTCAGACTAAGAAATGGGAACATCATTGAATTAGCATCCATAATCTTAAACAGAAAAGGATATGTGCATGCCAGTCAACTCTGCCTTCTTATGAAATAACATTGTTCATTTGAGAATAGGTTCTCATTAAAAAGAACTTAACTAGTTTCAACTCTAGCATTGCAAAAAAATAGATAAAACAATAATAAATAAGTAACTTTATTAGAGATATTTAGGACAAGGACTCCAGCTCTATAATTTAATCTTAGGGAAGATCTGGGCAAGTTTCTGTACAGTGGAGATATTAATAATACTTGTCTAATGGGTTTGTTGTCAGGAACAGTTTATCTTGGTACAGTAAAGATGACTATTAAATGGTGGCCATAAGTTAATTCTTCTTGGTTTTCCTTTAAAAGGAAAAATCGTTAGGATGAAAGACATTCCTCTGGTCAATGAGAATGGTCCAGGCAGGCAGCCCTCCATTGTCAGCCTTAACTGACTTCCTGCCTGAAAGATCCATTCCTTGACCAGTCTCCCTCATTATCATCTCTGTAGAGTAAGTCAAGCTTCACAAATTCTAGAGCAGTGGTTCTCAACCTTCCTGATGCTGCGACCCTTTGATACAGTTGTGGTGACCCCAAACATAAAATTATTTGGTTGCTAATTTCATAACTGTAGTTTTGTAATACCTGATATGCAGAACATCTGACATGGGACCCCTGTTGGGTTATGACCCACAGGTTGAGAACCATCAGGTAAAGGGTCAACTTCAGCTTGTTTTGAGGTTGTTTCCCAGCCCCACTTTCTATCCACCATGTCCAATTTTGTTCCTTTTAGAGGAATTACCTCTAGTCACATCATTTTGTTCACTAATCTTCAACCCATACATACCAGGGAACTTACCCAGCGATGCCACCAGTAGTGACACCCCAAACAAGCTGAAATACCCATTTCCATCAAGGGACATCAAATACAAATCAAAAATTCCTTTGTGGAGCACGAAGATGGGCGATGGTTGATTGACTTTCATTTTTCTGGTTACTTTTCTCAGTGTTATTTCTTTTCTGTAAGTTTCCAGCTTCCCCTACAATCTGTCAAGTTAGGCTCAGGCAATGCGTTCATATTAACCTTGCCTTATCTCTTCCTACAGCTTGCTCAACATTCTCTTACAACTTAAAAATCACAGATTACAGGTTGCACATAGTTTCTCTAGCCCTTGGCCGGTGTCAGCTCATTTTCAAGTCCTGAGACTGAAAACTCCCAGCTTTGCTTAGGACACGACATTCCTACTCACCATGTTCATGTTGTTTGTGTTAAAACCTCCCATTAGTAAGATGATGTTGCTGCAGATTTGGTCAAGAATCATCTGGCCACAAAGGTAAATAAAAAGCTGTCTGAAAAATCTAGTCTGGTATAAAAATTCTTGTCGGCCAAATAATCCCTGTAAAGAGAAGAGATGAAACCGTGTCCATGACAACATACCCAGGGAGAAGATGGCTTCCATTTAAAGCAGTATTACAAGAATCTGGTCTAAAAGACTTTCCTGCAGACAGAGGCATCTGGGGTGTCACATACCTTGATCATCATATCTGGCAGCAGCAGAAATTTGGTACCAGGACTTTTTGAATATTTAACAGTGGCTATAGGAGCTAAGGCAAAATACATTTTGATTTTATGAGCTAGCTCTGGCATTGTAGAAAATGCAATAAAGCCTGTAAGAGAGAAAAATTTATCACCATGGGAACTGAATAGCTAAGAACTTATAAAACGCATATTATACTTCTGTCAAAATTCCTTAATAATTATATGTAATTGTGTCTTAACCTGCCTCCAATGCAGTCATAGACTTCAGGGACATAGTGTGTGTGTGTGTGTGTGTGTGTGTGTGTGTGTGTGTGTGTGTGTGCTCAATGCAAAAATGTCTGGATTTCAACCTCTTATACTTATTTTCATTGACTTAAATTGCTCAGCTCTTCACCTGGAGTGGAGAGAACAATTTTCCCACGTAAGTACTCTTGTTTAGTGAAGAAGGTCTCTGCTGACCCTATGGAAGAGAAAAGCTGTCCCATGAAGCCAGGATATTTGAAATCAGGGATATTTGCACATTCTCTGTTTAGGCTGCAGTCTCCAGTTTGTGGATGAGTAAGCCTAAACTCAAGACCAGTGTTCCATTCTCAGAAAGTGAATGGGTATAAGAGAAGACAGAGTCCTCCTGTACAGCTCGCTGCATTGACTGGGTTTGCTAGCTGTTTGCAAGGGCAAGCACACAAGACACTCATTATTATCTCTTGCTCTCTCAGCTATACTGTGAGTACAAAAGGATGGGAATACACATGCCTGTCCTTCCCAGATTAATTCTGACCAGATTAGAACTCTCCTCAAATGTTAAGATCTGAGAACCATAAATAACCTCTCCTAGGAAGACTGCTCTTCATGCAAAACAAGTTTGGGGTTTTTATTTTAATATGGTTTACCATTATACTTATCTTATTTCTTGCTCACATATTCCTCTGGAAATACCATCCATCCCTGCTTTCAGCACCATTCCCTTGATGTTAAGCTGAACCAATTGAGTATAGAGAAACTATTTTAAAAAGACGTCTGGAGTGTAGAGCTATGAAACACTGTAACCGTATCAGTGGTTTAATGAGAGCTAGCAACACTGCAGCCCATTGCTGTTATCCAAAGTTAAATAAGGAAAGTGTAAGACCCAGGCTTCTTTCCTACTTCGGAGGATCACTTAAGAACGAGCACACTGAATTTGGCTGTCAGTCCCAGAAGCTTTAGAATTTTTGATTCCCAGTATGACCTTATTTTTACAGGATGTCACATGATGTGAGCAATGATCCTCAGTGATTGCTGGAAATTTTTTTTTATAGGAAATTAGCTGGCTCCATGAATAAAACCCAAGAGGTCCTAGTGAACCACATAATTCCCAATGGATACGGACTGTGTTGTGAGTGATACCAAAGCAAGGGAGGAAGACAAACAAAAATAGCCAGTTTACTGTGCTCACTGTTCTTCAGGGTCAGGTCAATTTTGTGGATAAACTATACTATCTGCTTGAGAGAAGTTGCTGTCTAGAGCTTGGCTGCGTCTAGTTTAGTCTTTGACACTCTGTATGATGTGTCTCCTGGGGGTTGAGTAAATTTCAGGGGAAAAGCTGACCATTTGTTACATATAACCTTTCCTATAAAAAGTTGCACTTGCACATACAATAGATTTTCTCGTCATTCTACCTTCTCCTTTCAATTTCTCAAAGTAAGTATATTAAGTCCTTTATTCCTTTAATAGAGTGAGACAGAGCCTACATCTGAGGGATTTCAGTCAGAGGTAAATGGCCATGGGAAAGCTAGTAGAAAGATAAGCTTGGTGACACTTTAATGACTAATGAGAGCTTTGGCAGAAGCAAACCACCTGGGGAGTGAGTCTCAATGACCAGAGCGACTACATGGTCTGCTGGCACCATGGTGTACTGTGGAGTTAAGGCAACAGCAAGCATCCTATGAGTTAACCTGGTGCTGACTGAAGATTATTGACCTAAAGTCATAATGGTAGCAGGCTCAAAGGTATCCATGTCTGTTCTTGGAGAGATTTGACTGCCTACTCCCCAGTGGTTGTGGAGATGGAAGAAAGACTCTTAGGAACTGAGAAATGTATACATAGAATTCCTATGTTGTGTGTTTCTCTTGTGCTACACTGGTTATTAGACACATGCAAGTGTAGTTACTGGGTTAAGTCCCTGGTCTTTCATTATGTCACACTTTATTCATCTGTAAAATGGATATATAGATTTCTTCCAAATATTCTTCTTCAGTGATCAAGCAAAATGATGCAGTTGGTAAGTATGTATATAAGGCAGTTATTATGAAAGCAAAAAACAATATGAAGATAGTACCGAATCTGCTTAACTCCATCTTTTTAATGAATATAAACCCTGTCCTGGTAGCTAGACATGCTACCCTTACTAAAAAGTGCAGACTTTTTCCTAAGAAAACTGTACTCCTGCTCTCAATTCAGGGTTTAACTTTGAAACACAGATAAAGAGCCCTGATTAGTCTCAGAAACCCTCATTTGGTTACATGGATCTTTTTCTCCCAACCCAAGCCTAGCAAGTGCTTCCCTATTGGTTTAGTTCTGATATGAGGTCAGAATAGCCCCATTTCCATCTCCCCATATAAGTGATCTTATCCTGAGGGGCTGTCATCTGAGTCTCTCAAAGATTCTCTCAAAGCTGGAAGCACCTAATCTCAAACACTGGTGAAGAGAGGAACCTGAGTTCACACCACCAGTTCTGCTTGTCATTCAGTGATAGCACTCTGTGTCTTTCTTACTGATCACTGTGAGGCCAACTGTGAACCTGAGGCTTCATTCACTGAATACATTCATGGGAGGTGGGGCATGCGACGGACTAGAAACATCTATTACAACTGTGCTTTAGACAGAATACCTACCTTCACAGAGCAAACATGCATGATTGCACTTTGTAGTCCAATCAGTTAGAATACCCGTAAGAGAGAATTATTATCTCCATTTTGCAGATGAAGAAATTGAGACCAGAGTGATGAAGCATTTGCTATAAGGTATCATCTAAAGAATAGCAGAGATGGTGTTTGAATCTACACCTCTCGCCTTTCTACCACCTCCCAGTTCTCCTTCAGCTTCCTCTTTGTTCCCTGAAGCTTTTAGAGCCACTGAAGGGGAGAAGGCCAGGTGAGAGGAGTGATTGACTGAGCCCAGCCACAGCTTGGGTCACAGGCTCACAGGCTCACAGGCTCATCCTTCTGTGTATACCAACCTTCTTTCCTGTGAACCTACCCATGGTGGTGCCCTGTGAATAGCCGACATAATAGATCTTTTTCTGGCCTGTTTTCTGTAAGATAAAGTTTATCACAGCTGGAAGGTCAAACCTAGCCATTTCATCAAAACTACAAAAGGAAAAGACAAAGTTATTCGACAATAATACAAACAGAACACAGTCAGAATCCCCCAGGATCTGCCAACATGTCCCACTCTCTCAGTGTCAGCTCTGTTAGCTTGTTACTGTGTTCCTCACAACCCTTGAGATGAATTTGTTTCAAACCTGTGGTGACTCTATGGGGGCACAGACTGTTAGAAATGTCTATTCTCTCTGGATGCTGTAATATAGTAGTGACTATTGAGAAGTTTTGAACACACAAGCCATCTCCTACTGTAAGGCGTGTTCTATCCTGTAACTAAAACAGCTTAGAGGAATGTAGATTTCTTTGCAATACCAATGCTGGAATGGTAGCAGGACTCTTATCTGAACAAAGGCATAAAGAACGGGTTGACCATGAGTGGTCAGTAAGGACATTAGGAACTTGAGTAAGGCTATGAGAAATACTACTTAAGGTAATGACACACAACAATTGTTAAATCCCTACTTAATGACACTTGGTCTCATGTCCTGGGGGTGTCAGTCCTGTTGTCGTCATATATGAGGGAGTTAATCCCAGATAATCGCTCACAGGGAAATGGCTCAATATCTTTCCCACTCCATTCTCAATCACCTGACACCACACATTGCTCTCAACCCACTAGCTAGACCTTGAGAGACCCAGTCTTCCCTATACTCACCCATAGCAGCACAGGATCATAAGCACAAATGAGGGATATTGAGTAAGGACTTTGATACGAGCAATCCAAGTACCACAAGTCACAGTTCTTTACCCAGTGCTTCTAGGCACATCTGTATCCACATCCACCCTAAAGTGTTCTTGTACCTGAAAGCCCAGAACTCATCTTGGTCTATGGAGAGGGTCTTGTGTTTCCGAGACCAGGTGTTTCCTCGGCTGTTTCCCATCCACACATCAAAGCCAGCATCCGCCAAAATAAAACCCAGGCTGTTGTTGGGCAGGTTGGAAATCCAGTTGCTAGCATCCCCAAGAAGGCCATGCTGCAGTAACACCACTGGCCTGGATCCTGCAAACAAGAGAAAATTCTAACTGGTGAGGCGTTTTCTGCTCTTCTTGCTTTCTCTACATACAAGGACTTGCATACCAGAGAAATCATACGTGCAAACCTATCTTTTTATTGCTTGCTAGTTCGATTATCTTAATCAATTATTTAATGTTTTTGTGTTTTAATGTCTTCATCAGAAAATAGGATTTTTGCTATGAACAAATAAGATACATCACAAGGAACAGATGCACACTGCCTGTTAAAGAAAAAAAGAAAGCACTAGAATGCAGCTCTCAACATTGTTTTGAGGAACTTTTAGCATTAAACTGTTAATATTACATCTTCAGAAAATATTAGAACTGTTTCAGAAGAAGGTATCTTCTAATGATGAACACAAACATACACATGTACATATATAAAAACCAGTCTAGTGACAAAGACTCCACATGTAAAACTGACCCACACTTCAGGGAAACGTGTCGATCAGAATAAAGTTATAAGCTGGGTGTGGTGGCACATACCTGTAATACCAGAACTGAGGAGGCTAATTCCAAAGATCATGAGTTTGAGGCCAGCCTGGGCTAAACAGCAAGACATGGTCAAAACTCAAATAAATAAGTTATGGTACTAAATTACAGCCCACTAGGTAGTAGGGGGAACTCCAAGAATATCATCACGTGGGGACTGTACTGTACACCAACTGGACTAAAAGCAATGTCAACACTCATGCCATGTGACCAGTTAGCAACCTGTTAGTATGAACTTTTGACCCTGGTGTCCTCCACACAGAGTAATCAGCACAGTCACTTGACAGGAAGAGGGATGCCTTGCCCCAGCCTGTAGGATTTCTGATTACATAACGGAGTACCCTCTATTCCCAGGGTACTCAGTTATGGGCACATTTCCTTCCTTCATCTCACAGATAAATTTTATTAGCCCTGGACTATTCTTAGTGAAGTGTTTATTGTTGAATACACATGAATGAAAATGGAGAAGCCACTGCTCTCAATGAGGTTCCACTCTGGTGGAGGAAGAAAAGACAATAAACTATCATGAAAATATGTCTTTAGGCATAGTAAGGGAAAATAGAAGATGTGACACTGGATGTTAATAGATGACATGAGGCTGCAATCTGACCAGGGTTGTCAGGGAAGAAGAAGGGTCTTGGAAAACTGGCCCTGTCACGGAAATGGAGTAGACACGCAGCAGGTACAGCTATGCAGCCCAGGTCAAACACACTCATTTTGAAAAGGTTACAGGTGTGCCTATTGGGATAAACAGAATTCTGAAACATTTACACCACAGACCAGCAACATTTGTCCAGTGTTAGATAAGAACACAGGCTACATTCTGATAAATGTCTTGATTTGAATGCCACACACTACCAACTATTAGCATGGACTTTCTGGTCTAGTCAGACAGCTGTGTGTGACAGAATGATAAAGAAAATTATATGAAACTAAGGAAATGAAGCACTTGGCATTAAAGCTGCCATACAGAAAGGACACAAGAAGTTATATCTTCGCACCCATGACAGACAATATAGTTGCTGTTATATATGCAACGAAAAAATATGAAAAGCACAGAGCCCAGTGGAAACAGATATGTACATATTTTATTGACGAGGATGAATGTTTAAAAAACAGTGTCAGCCTAGAACCTCATATAAAAGTGAAATTAAGAAAATGCCATAAAACACATTGAAAATGTAAATATGTGTACCTAGAGCCTGCTTCTTAGTCTTTGGTGGAAAATGAGGCAACATCATGAATATTCAAGGTGCTCTTTGGATGGGACACACACACGTTGTACAGTGTTGACAATCAGGTGCTTCATAGGAGCTCAAGAAGAATGAAAGCCCCCATGTGGTATTTTCAAGGGATCATCAGGGAATGTTCTAGAATATTTATGTAGGAGGGGTTTGGGAATGGATTAAGTGCCAGAATACATGAAAATGGATATTTTTCTTGAAGGTTTTGTTTCATTTGTGGTATTTGCTTTGTTTTGTTTTATTTATAGTGATGGTGATTGAACCCAGGTCCCCCAAAATGCTTGTTATGTGTTCTTACCCTGTGTTCCCTCTGTAGATCAAAGGTATTTTTGAAGCATATGTCGTGGGGCTGTGGGCTGTGGGAAGCAGCTGGGTGCCTGGTTGAGCAAGCCTTGAACCCCGGACCTTTACCAGGACTGCAGGTGTTCGGCGCTGCCCCCAGGCCCTGGTTCTTTTCATTCAGCTTTGGCCCTCCACAGCCTCTCCCAAAGGGAGGTCCATGACTATCAGTCACGAGGAACAGTGCCTCAGGCCCTCCCACATGTAGATGAGGTATCTCTAAGCTCTCTGACCAAGCCAACAGGCATTATCTGCCAGACCCTAACCCACATGCAGATGAGGTATCTCTAAGCTCTCCGACCAAGCCAATAAGCGTTATCTGCTGTCAGACCCTAACCCACCCTGAAACTGTATATAAAGGCTCTATTCGGGAGAAGTAAAGGTGTGTTCGAGAATCATCTTGGTGTCCGAGAGTTTCTGTCTCAAGAGCTGTAACACTTGGGGAGAGATCTGCTCTCCCGGAACCTTCCTGGGGCACCAAGCTGCTTCCTTGCCTGCTAGCCGACTTCTATCGGCCCAGCCCGGGCGGCTCAACGTGGAGAGACAGGTGCAGCACCTGGGAGTGACCGAGCTGTGACAGCGGAGACTCAAGCAGAGGCAGCAGCGGAGGCAGGCAATCTCTCCTCCCTGCTTGCACTCGCACCCTTTTGGCCCAGACCTCTCACACCAGGCTGGGCTGAAGACCAACAGACAGCGGAGACGTGAGTAGAGGACCCTCCCTGCTCTCACTCTGTCCTCAGCCGGGAGATCATCATGGGACACCCTCCAGAATCGGGATCCACATATGTCTGAGATGTTGATGACTATGGGTATGGATGAAATATAATCTGGTAATGAGGACAGGGATTATTTGGGAACTGACACTATCTTTCCCCCTAACCAAGGGACCTCAGGCTGTTCTAAGAACCAAAACTCAATTCTACAGATCAAGAAAGTCTGGGCTTCAAGAAGACTATCATGTTGGGGTGACACTGAGTAAACCATACCTTCCTTTTTTAATTGTGTCTGTCCTCGAGGGATTCTGTTCACAGAAAGGATGTACCCATCTTCCGTTGCAACTTCATACTCCTCACTGGGATAACCCTTGTGCTTGATGATTTCGCTCTATAGAAAAACAAACAAAAACCTCAACATTTATTTAGACTTCAGCTCTACATGGGCATAGTTTCAACAACTCAAAGGTAAGAGTAGTTTCTTTGGTATTGCAAGAAAGTCCTGACCTTTCCCTAACTGATACTACCTTAGTCAAACCAGCCAATTCTCCTTGGGTTTAAATGTGATTAGTTTTTATATTTTGCAGTATTGGCGAGCAAACCAGGGGCCTCACAAGTTAGACCAATGCTACTAAACTATAAACTGCCACTAAACTATACCCAATTTCTCTCACCTTTAAAATTATTCTTATAGAGACTGAACTGGACCCTGGTTCTCAGAAGTTGGGAGGTAATTCTGTCAGCCTTACCTAGGCACTTGGCAGGAAGGCAGAGCATGGCAGTGACCCACCGTATTAGGAACTCTGACGGGAGATCAGGTCTTCCCAGAATTCTGACACTTGAAAAACACTGAGCCAGAACACAGATTCCAAAGTCTGGATGTGCCTCAGAGACATCCAGGACCAACGGATGTACAGATTCTTGAGCTCAGGTCAAGAAGCCAGGCCATTGTACTGTCGTGCCTGTTCTTCTATGGTGACTTGGGACTTCTTTGGCCCCTCAGTCCTTTAGATTTTTTTTAGTTTTAAATTCAAAAACCAAAGAACAGTAATTCTTAAGCATTTAGACTAAAACCTCTGTGAATTTGGGGATAACTATAAAATGCTATGCATAAATATTTTTTTTCTACGCAATTTCAAGGGTCTCAGACTCCTTCCTGCCTACATTGGATCACCGACTAAACATTTCTACTTCAAACACTAGTGCATGCTCAAACTCTTCCTCCTAAACCACCTCATGGCGCTTGCCATCTGTCACTCTCTCATCAGTCAGAGAAGGGGACTATCTCAATTAGGAGCTGCTAAGAAATGAGTAAGAGAGAAATCATGTGCAGAAGGCCCAACACAGAACACAGAGCAACAAGCATAATAACTAAGGAGAAAAGCCAAGGTCTCACCAGAGCTCTAATCCCACATACACATTTTCTCTGATATTGAAAACCTTAGCTACTGTTCTTTCCTCTATTCCTCTGCTAGATCGTTCTGGATAGGGTAAGGCAAGGAATGTGCATAGAACATTAATTATGGTGCCTAACACCAACAGTGGGTACTCTGTAGGCGTTATATATAATTAAAACCCAATAAGTACACAATTAAAACTCAACTAACCAAATATTATGGAAATATGTATGTGTGTGTGTGTTGTATGTGTGTGTGTATGTACGTGTGCACGTAGCACCATTGCATAGTTGATTTATCATATATCAATGTACTTAGAGGATTTATCAGGACACAGATTGCTGGATTCCATTCTTAAAGTTCTGGCAGGTCTGGGGTAGACCCAAAACACTGATGTTTCTAATAAGCTTCCAGATGTTGTTGAAGCTGCTTGTTCTAGAGAGACTATCCCTTCAAGAATAGCCATTGAGGACAGTGTGGAGAGCTAAGACTCAACCATGAGATGTTTGAGGACTTCTGAGATTTATATAATTTGTCATCAAGGGGTTATGTGTAAGGAATGGTTTAAGGGTGTAAGAGAAGGAAGTGGGTGGAGGAGCTCTGAGCAGGGAGAGACTCATGAACAAGATTAGTTAGGGAAAATTTTATGGAGGGGGCAAAATTTGAATTCATCTAAGACTGAACAGGAACTACCTGAGAGAAGACAGAAGGTAGAGGTTATGGGCATGGGTATCTCAGAAAACAATTGCATGTTAGTGACCATTGTCAACAGATGGCTAACAGGCTATATTTGGCAAGAGAGCTCATACAAGATAATATTAAGACACAAATTTGTCTACATAAAAAAAATACAGATCTAACATATTCTAAAGAGTAAGAAGTTTTTATATCATTTATTTTTCTTTGTGTTTTGAGACAAGGTCTCTTTTTCTATGTAGCCCTGGATGTCTCAGAACTTGATATGTAGACTAGGCTAGCCTTAAATTCACAGAGATATGTTTGTTTCAGTGTTTTAAGTGCTGGAATTAAAGGCATGTATCACTATGCTTGGCTGAATAATCAAATATATCACTGTATATATACATATATGCATATATGTGTATATTAACACACACACATACATACACACACACAGACACTTTTTGAGTCAGAGCCTCACTGTAGCATCCAAACTTGACTTGAGCTTGGGATGCTTTTGCCATCCTAAATGTAAATTAAAAATACCTGAAGGAAAAAAATCAGTTATGTGCATTAAAACAATACTTCAAGAAGGGTTAGCCCAGCAGTGGTGGCATATGCCTTTAACCCCAGCTCTTGAAAGGCAGAGGCAGATGATCTCTATGAGTTTGAGGCCAGCCTGTTCTACAGAAGGAGTTCTAGGACAGACAAAGGATCCTGCCTTGAAAGAAAAGGTTTTACCCTTTGTCATTTGTTCATTTTTAAAAACATTGGTGTGTATGTTATATATATGACATAGTGACATATAGTAACTATATGGTGTGTGCCACTACACCTAGCTACAAGTGTTCTTAATATAAATCTTGCATGTGAGTTATGCTTTAAAGTATATCTGCTCCCTAGATGATCTAGGACAACTATGCACACCAAAATGTAGAATATGATACAGAAAGTTGAATGATGTTCTTGGAAGATGTTTAAAGTGTTGGGACACTCTTTGCAATGCGTATTGTTAGTAGAAAGTATTAGAAAATAGGAAATTGTGTACGATGCTCCTTAGTCTTCTCTTAGAAAACAGAAACCTTCATAGATTTAGAAGACGATGGCAGGACATGATAAAGCTGTTGGTGATTAGCTCAGGGTGCTAATGTATTAATAAGCATTATTGGCATCTGAAGTTCGTAGGTTTCTTGCAATAAAAGCACTAACCTCTAAAGGTCAACATTTTCATCTTGAACATGGCATGCTGTCAACTACCCTACTTCCTCAACATGGTGTCCTCTTTGCCAGACACCCCTGCCTATCTCCTATTTATTCTTCTGAATTCAGGCTATAAAATATTCTTGTACATTCTGGATTAGTTTCTCCTTTTGATCTCACCTTTTCTCACCTTTGATCTTAGTCTTGTGATCAGTAATGGAGAGTTTGCTTTTCTATGCTGGATTACCAGCTTTTGATTTTCTGAGATTTCTCTGTGGCCATGGTGAATAGCATGACTTCAGGCACCTGAAGTGGTGGAGTCCAGCACCTTGCAGAAATCCTGACAGCCTGGAGCTGCTGATTAGTCTAGGAACGTAATCTTTGTCAAAGGAACTCCATGTACTCTAAAACTTGAGAAATTTGTGTGGAACATTCAGGACTCCTGAGGATCTGCAGCAGTGTACCAGGAGGACAAGCATCAGCTCAACATTGAACGGGACAAAGAAGCCTCCAGAGACTGTAGATATTTACATTCTGTCTACTCAGAACGCTTCCAAAGTCTGTAAGTCTTAGAGACTATGCCAGCCATCAGAACAATGGTGGAAACCTGATAGTACTATGAAGAGTCAGAAAAAAAATTTTTTTCCACAGGCTGTTGGATTTAGAAACTATGCAAAAAATCCTAGAGAAAAGAGTTTGTATAGAAAGGGTCTTATATAGAATTTGCCAAGACCTGTTACCACTTTTGACGGAGATATTAGGTGAGACTACAGAATGTCCAACACAATCATGTCACTCATTTGGAAGTCGGTTCTCCACCCTGTCATCTGGTAAGGTTTATTGCACAGCGACTATAATTATAGGCGTGTGTTTAGGCGGACCTGAATTTAAATTGTAGGTCTACCAAGCATAGCGGTGTGGCTTGTTTAACTGGTTTAAATGCTTCATTAATCTTAGTGCCTCGATTTGAAGAGTATAGATAGTCATATCTCCAGGTCGGAGCAATGAAAAGGAAATTGTATCTCTACAACTTTTTATCACAGTGCCTTCTGTAGAACAAATGGTACTGTATGGTGGTCATGAAATAAAACTTAATTTGGGGTTTGAGAGTCAACACAAAAATTCTCTCATTCTCTTCTGAAGAGATGTGTCATCTTTTGTGTGTCTCTCTCACACGCCTTCTCTAGCAGAAACAGACCTCTCATTGCTATTTGACAGTTAGCATCCCGAGCAGGATAAGGACAGGAGCTACTAGAAGTGTATGCTCCCATAGCAAGAGCTCAGGGGTGATATTTTTTATCAAAGGGAACAAAGCAAGAAAATAAAAAAGACAAAATGAGCATTAGCAGGGAAGGTCCCAAAGGTTTCAATTATTTCCTTGTTTATCGGGTGACTCTGAAGGTTCAACAAAGAGTTAAGTTGCTCTTGAAGCCTAAAGAGATTAAGTCACTCACTCAAAATCACTGAATTTGATTGGGAAGCACCTCCTCCCCCGCCCACCATGGTCTGCTGACAACCAGTTTAGCTTTCTTCCAGTGTGTTGTTTGCACCATACTGTTCTAGCATGTTCTAGCATGAAACATCTCAGTATACAAAAATAACACAGCGTGCAGCTACTTCACAAATGTAAAGGTTAACACATTCCCCTTCACTCCCCCAAACATGGAAAACCTCAACTTACAACATTCATGAATGCTTCTGGATCCGCAGCTTTCGTTGGCATATGTCCCGAGTTCACATTTCTTTGGAGTAAATATGCTACCAGAATCAGAAGCCATATCTCCACTCTGTGTGAAACAGTCCATGCTCTTGACAAGATCTCTGACATGGTCCAACATCGGCATTTGCTCTGTTGCTAAGGATGTAACAACTACATCTAGAGTCAGAAGACAGACTAGTAGGTTGGAAACATCTTTTGTGCGTTTTTCAGTGGCAAAAAAAAAATCTGAAGCAGATTTAGCAGGTGTACACACAGTAATGAAAGAACACGGTGTAGGCTGCAAACATTGCTTAGAATGTCACAATGCTGCCTGGCTCCTCATGCTCCTCCCTCACTCATCTTGTAAACACCAATCCTTCCACTTCTAGGTGTGTCCAACTTTCTTTGTTGCAATGGGAGTTTCGTGCATGTTTAATATAGCCCACAAACTCCTGTTCACCATTACCGTGTAGGGGCCATAAGAAGCATAACCCCCTTATGCTTAGTTCTCATCTTTCCTTGATTCAATAGCAAGAGGTGGAACCTGCAGAATACACTGAAAGTTTCCGTAGTTACAATGTGATGCTTCCACCATCACTGTCCTGGAGATCAGGGCTAATTACTTCTATGTGAAATGTCGAAAGTTTTAAGAAAATTTCCCATTTTCAGTGTTGGGTTAGAAAAAAAGTATTTGTAAGAAAGCAATCCAGGCTTAGCCTCTTTCTCTAGCTACATACATACATACCAAACTTTAAATCTGGCTTGTAGTTAATAGTAAATTCTTAACTGTGATACCTAGAAATTAAATCACCAGAAGGAACCCAAATAGTGAGTGGTAGCCTAGTTGTCTTTATGAACCAAATGCCCCAGTTCAGCAGAGAGTGAGGCAATGTGAGTGGCTCTTTGACCTGCTGTTAACCGGCAAGAGGGAAGATTCTTTATTTTAAGTAAAGACTGTGCTTCCGAGTTAGTAATAATAATAATAACAATAATAAACCCAACGTAATTTTTCTACTGCTACACCAATTCCTCAGCGCTGACAGCAGCTACACCCACTTGCAGACTTGGAGAATGTGGTGGGTGAAGAAGCCAAATCCAAGCTGAAGAGATGAGTTCCTGGGAGAGAATGTGTCTTCCTGGATGACTCAGCCGTTCCCTGCTGGCTGGGTAGGTGTGCAGAGGCAAGCCTGTGTCTTTATCTGGGCTTGGCTGAGCATTCATTCACAATATTGTTGATTGCTACCTGGTACAGAGGAGTGCTCTGACCCAATTAGAAAAAGCAAGAAAGAAGGATTACCGCCACAAAGCCCTTCCTGGAACCCAGGGAGACTAAGTTTACTCTAAAGTTACACAAAATGAGGTCTCAGAAGAGAATCTCACCTCCCACTGCCGACAGTTTAGGATTTTAAAACACTGTATTACCCAAACGGGGGGGAGGGGGTTTGGGGGAGGGGGGACGGAGGGTCGAGGGGGGTGGGGTCGGGGGGTGGGTGGGGTGGGGGTTGGGGGGTGTGCTAGGAATAGCTTTCATTTTCATTTTGGAGTTCCGTGATCCCGTCAGCATTATTGAGTTAAGTTGTGGCAAGGCAAGAAATAAAACTTAGATATTGGGACTGGGGGTGAGGGGGATGCCTCAGTGGTTAAGAGCACATACTGCTCTTATAGAGAGGGCCTAAGCTAAGTTATCAGTACCCAGGTCCACTGGCTTGTAATTACCTACTCCAGCTCCAGGGGATCTGACATCCTTAGGCCTCAGTGAGCACTTGCACTCATGTGTATATACCCAATGATCACATGCTTGCACACATGCACACACACTATGAAACATAACCAAATCTTAAAAAGCAGATATCATTTTTCCAATTTTATTTTATTTTATTTTTTTAGTTTTATGTGCATTGGTGTTTTGCGAGGGTGTCAGAGTCTCTGACCTGGAGTTACAGACAGTTGTCAACTGCCATCTCGTTGCTGGGAATTGAACCTGGGTTCTCTGGAAGATCAGCCAGTGCTCTTAACCACTGAGCTATCTCTCCAGCCCCAAAGCAGATATCTTAATCCATCACTTAATATTACAGTCACGTGGAAAGCCCTCTCAATGTTTCCTTCCTTGCTCAAGCTGTGTGATCTGCTTCTCACTGCTGTGAAGAAATTGAACCCAGGGTCCATGAATGTTAGACAGTGTAAGTCATGTCTTCAGGTTCTGGATTTAAAATCCAGAATAATTTTCAATGAATTTAGTATTTAGAATTTAGTTTAGCCCGGCGGTGGGGTGGTGCACGCCTTTAATCCCAGCACTTGGGAGGCAGAGGCAGGTGGATTTTTGAGTTCGAGGCCAGCCTGGTCTACAGAGTGAGTACCAGGATAGCCAGGGCTACACAGAGAAACCCGGTCTCAAAAAACCAAAAAAAAAAAAAAAAAAAAAAAAGAATTTAGTTTAACATACACAGGCTACACACATTTACTTCAATATGGTCAGCTAAGCCAATTCCTACTTTTGATGAATATGTTTCTAGAATTCTGAAGAGACAAATGGTGTTAATAACCTGATTGAAAAACAGAACAAAACCTAACTCCAACCCTCTGGTTTTCTTAGTGAGTCTACAAAATGTCCTCTAACCACCATCCTGTCTATTTAAGTTCATGCTAGAGGGCTTTCGTGTTGCTGTCTGACTGACTTTTAGTAATGTGATTCAGCTGTTACAAGTCACCCTGAAACTACTGGCTTTGACATGGAAAGAATTTGAATGACACATGGTCAGTGTTCTTGTGTCACCTGAATCCCAATGACTTTAGGATCACATGACTAAGATGTTTGTGTTGATTCTAACTCACAACCTTTTAACACGGGACACTTCATAGGAGACTCTGGGACATTTAGGCCAATACGCACAGCTTGCAGGTCTCTTGTTTTGTCAGATATTCCTGCATCAGGCATGGCTCCCAAAGAGACTCCAGTCTCTTCTCAGCCATATCAACTAGCATGCCATGGTTCCTCATAGACTTTGTTCTAGTGATGAAGTATTTCACACAGCAGGAGTCAAGCAGCTTAATCTCTGCCTCTTAGCATTATCTTGGAGTCACTTTGCCATACCTAACACCTTAGTTTAGTTCTTCCTTCTCAGAGGCCAGCTTTTTAAAAACACTATTATTTAAACACTGTTGAGCATATAGTAATTAAGACAGGTTATGAAGTCATATAACAAATGTCATTGCTTACTCCTTACGTGGCTTTGGGACATGTTCCCACGATCCCTGAGCCTCGGTGTCCTCATTTGCAAAATTCGACGGTAATAGTACCGTCACCTACGACTATAGTGATGGTTAACATCAGACAGCAGTGCAGAGACTGATACAGAGTGATTGTTATTTTTGGCTTCATGAAGGTTTTAAGACCTTGTCAGGCTGTTGAGATGGCTCAGTGGTTAAGAGCACTGACTGCTCTTCCGGAGGTCATGAGTTCAAATCCCAGCAACCACCTGGTGGCTCACAACCATCCGTAATGGGATCTGATGCCCTCTTATGGGGTGTCTGAAGACAGCTACAGCGTACTTACATATAAATGAATAAAAACCTCGGAGCAGACTGAGAGGGGCTAGAGCAAGAGGGAGAAGGGAAGGGCCGGTGGGGGAGGGGTGTTTTCTCACTGTCCGTTCCAATGCTTCTAAGATAAAGCAGTACTTCTCCACCTACTTGGGACACTAGCACATCTCTGATGAAGAGAACAGCAATTACATTTTCCCCACACGTTGATTAAATTGTGATTTCTGCACGCTCTCCTGGCCCTGACTGGCTTTCTAGGCTGGTAATCTTGGTCATACCACTTAGTCAACCTTCCACAGCCAAACAAAGAGCATCTGACAGTAAGAGATGCCGTGAGGATCAGTGTGATCAGCTAAGCCAGGAGTTCACATCCAGAGGGATTTACAGACTGCCTTTCTCCGTCTCCTCTCTTTGTTTTAGTTTTTCTGTCTTTGTTATTTTTTTGAGACAGGGTCTCACGTGGACCGGGTTGACTTTGAACTAAATTATGACTTGCTCTTCCTACCTTTTCCTTAAAAGAATCTACAGTGTGGAGATACAGATGGTGAGTCCCCTTTCCAAATTTATTTGTAGACTAGACTTACGTCGTAGCATCTTAGAACTAAAATCACAGGTTTCAGAAGCCGTTTCCTTCAGCATCCTGCTTTTATTTCTCTACTTTTATAATATGAAATTATGTAATTTAGTAAAAGTTATACAATACGTATTTGTGTAAAACTTTGATCACCACGACGTGCATAGACTGAAATTCACATTTTCCCCTTGAGGTTAATTTCCACTAACAGTGTGATGTATATTTCAAGGCAATATATATGTATGCCTGTCTATCTATCTATCTATCTATCTATCTATCTATCTATCTATCTATCCATCCATCCATCCATCCATCCATCCATCCACCCACCCACCCACCCACCCACCCACCCACCCACCCACCCACCCATCTATCTATCATCTATCTATCTATCTATCTATCTATCTATCCATCCATCCATTACCTATCTATATCTATCTATCTATCTATCTATCTATCTATCCATCCATCCATCCATCCATCTACTATCTATATCTATCTATCTATCTATCTATCTTCTATCTATCTATCTATCTATCCTATTCAGTGTGTATGTGAGAATATTGTCAGAGGTAGGCTTTATAGATGCAGAACACTGGGAAAAAAGTATGCATAGTCTATATCCTGAAAAAGCCTGTTAAGTCCTAAGACTGTGGCAGAATCATGACCACGACCCACCCTTTCTTCCATACATAACTTAACATTTCAAAAATTTTAATTTTGCCAGTCTTGGGGGATCAAGGTGATAGATATCTCAGGGTGACTTTGCCTTCATTTTTATGAAATTGCACTCAGACTATGATGTTTTAATATATTTTAACTTTTGCCTTTGTGTATTGCCTTGTAAGTGACTAGACTGTTTCACCTTAATGCTTCAAAGAATGATCAGCTGGAACCTTTCCTTTTTCATGGCTATTGATTACCAAATTGCTACAAGTTACTTAATACACTTGATTTTCAAACCTTTGGCATATGCTGCGTAGTTATTTCTTAAGAATTTTATTATAGATGCTTCATAGTTAAGTTTTCCCTGCTAGGGTTCTCTGTTTCAGTCACACTTATCTTTTTCATCTGAAGGTTGAGTTATATTCTTGATAATTTTTAAATGTTTTGATGGATTTATTTTCATCTGATTCTAGACCAATTGAAATTTATTTTTCAATATAGAATGCTATTGAAACTGAATTTTATTTTTGCAGCTAGGCATTATTTTAAAGAGATCACATTCTAAGCCTTTCCTGATTTCTCTGAAATGGAAGTCACCTGGGTGTCCTCATCTTCTGTAGCAGAGATCTGCGGCTCTGGTGAGATCTCTTGGTTTCTGGAATAGTGTTGCTCAACTGTAGCTGTTTGCCATCCAGAGGGAGGACATTTGGCAAGGTCTGTAAAATTTTGGGTGTCATTGCTAGGGGAATGTGGTAGAGGTCACAGATGTCACTAAACACCTTAAAATACACAGCAAGTATGTCCACGCTCACCCCCACATGTCAATTTTGTCAAACAAGTTAAGAAATCCTGGAGACATGGCATGCGTGTGTGTGTGTGTGGTATAATCTCACGTAAAAATTATATTTAAAGATAACATTCTGTCAGTCAGTAGTGATATCTGTTGATAAATCTTCCTGAAATTGTTTGTCATTGGGATCTACTGTTCGTTTTTCAGGTAAGAAAAATATTGAACATTTTTATTTTTGTCCATGGTTTGTGCCCATAGAAGTTAGAAAAGTTTATACTTGACAGATTCTCATAAGAGAGCCTAGGAAATCAGACTACATAAACTAGGTTTGCAGGTCATCAATGGAAGGTGCTATCTGTCATCCAATGTCATTTACCTGCAGGAGCATGCTTGACACATGACCTGAGTGGAGCTCACAAACGCTTCTCACCCTAGCTTATGGGGACCTCAAGCTGGCTACTCTTTGTACCCAAACTCCCATACTCAGCCCATGACACAAATTGAAAATAAAATAAATATTGAAAAATAACAACTGTGACTACAACTACTTATGTGCAGATGGTGTCATATCAGACAGAGTGGAGCAGCAATATCTATGCCTAGTGGTTTACAGCAACATGCTGTCATTTGTAACCCCACCTCTAATTCTGGAGACCACTAAAATAGGCTCATCTCTACCAGTACATTTTCTAATGTGGAGCTGTTACACATTTGAATAGCACATGGCACATTTATTTATACTACCTGATTTCAACTCATCTGTCCTATGCATGCTGGAAGATGTGAAATATTTTTATCTGAAAAAGTTGCTTCATAAAATGTTTGACATGAGGAATATGGTTTCCATAATCCTCTTCTCTGATACATCTAAGTGCTTTAATAATTTAGAAAACATTAGTTTTCTTTGTGGCACTTTGCTCTTTTGGACATTTTGAGGTAGGGCATCAAATGTTTGGGGATTATTTTACTCCTGGAGTCATGGGAGGAGAGCTAGCCTCAGTTGGCTTCTAAAGTTCATATGTAGGAGCACTTTGAGGGCAGACCAGGGCACCAGAAACTCTTATGAAGAGGGCCAAGTGCTGGGGGCGTTGCTAAAGTGCCAGGCACTGTAATCTTCCTACTGGCAGAAGAAGTGCATGCTGTTTAGCTCCGCCTTCACCATGCCCTGATTTCACAAGAGATTGTTATAGGATCAAGTGATGCTGGGGGCTGGCAAAGACACAGGTGAGGAGCCTTGGGCAAAGAAAAGGGAAATCATTTGCTCAAATATTTATGATGAGCTTGAGTTTCAAAACAACTGAGGCAAGCACAGGGGAGGACACAAAGAAAGAGAAGGATGGACAGGAAGCAAGCAGAGGCTCTGTCACTCAGTAGAGTTCAGGGACTCCTAAACAAAGTCCATTTTCTCACACCAAGAGCCCTAAGCAATGTGTGTATGTATCTTCAGAGAATGTCTCTTTCTTCCTGGGTGCTATGACTTTTGTGCCGATGCCCTGGTGTGTCCACTTCTAGAACACATCAGCAGGTTGCCTGCCTCACCTTGCCACTAGCACCACAAACAGCATTCCCAGAATCTCTTTCCAAAGGGTTCTGTCCTGGGTGTTTTACTGTCTGGGATACGCCTGATATGGTTTCACACCAAGAACAAAGCAGCAAATTCTTAATCACATTAACACATGCCAGGTAAAATAAAGCAAATCACACAAACCCCCACAAATTTTAATAACAATAAATCATCTCAAAGATTGGAAGAAGGAAACTAGTTTCTCCTTTGCCTCTCATTGCTTTTTCAAGCTTCTGGTTACACCCAATGAGGAATGGTGCAACTGGGGCCACAAAGGAGAACAGATGCTACATGTTACTAGATCTCTCTCTCTCTCTCTCTCTTCTTATTTCCATTCTTCCCCTCCCTCCCTCCTTCTCTCTTTGTGCCTTCCTCCTTCCTTCCTTCCTTTCCTTCCTTCCTTCCTTCCTTCCTTCCTTCCTTCCTTCCTTCTTTCTTTCTTTCCTTCTTTCTTTCTCTCTTTCTCATGCATGTGTGGACCAGACTAGGTCAACTTTGGTATTGTTTCTTAGGAGTCATTTACCACTAGGTCCTCCTCCTTCTCCTCTCTTTTCCTCTTCTTTCCTCCTTCGCTTCCTCTTTCTCTTCCCCTTCCCTTTTTTCTTCTTGGACACTGGATCTCTCTTTGTCCTGGAACTTACTGATTTGGGTGACTGGCAAGTCCCACAGATTTCACCTGTCCCAGTATCCCTCAGGGTTACAATCGCTGGTATTTTATGTGAATGCCAGGTCTCAAGCTCAAGACTTTTTAGTAACACAGCAAGTACTTCATTAACTGAGTTATCACTCTAACTTCATCACTGGGTTTCCTTAAAAAAAAAAAAAAGACCATTATGAGGATAAGTACAGGGGCATGTATATGTGTGATATGGAATGTTAATACTGACTGAGGCCTAAAGCCACAGAATTCTCCACCAAAGAACCCTTCCCAGAAGAGACAGCAGAGGACAGTGGGATTTAATAGACTTGCTTTCAAACTCCTTCCCCCAGCTCTGGCTCCTTGGACAATGTATTGATTTTCAGTGTGCTCACCCATAAACTGATAATAACAACTTTACAGCATGGTTGTAAAATATGTGCATAAGATGTATAGCATAGTTACTTGGCTCACAGAAGCTGGTTAATGTGCTACCATTCATTGTTATTAATTATCATTAGGAGAAATATCAGCTTGTGGCTTGGGGATAAAAAAGACTAAAGGCAAAGCTGCTTCTTCGAAAGTCTACCTTATATTTCAGATCAGCTATGAGAAGGAGCCTGGTCAGGTGATCACAACAGCAGAACATGGTCCAAGGTAGTGTATTTGCTAAGCTAGGTGTAGCTAAAGTTTCTGGGTCTAGTGAGCATCTTCTTTCTCTACTTTGAAAATCTTTGCAGATGGCTAAGGCTGGCTTCTCAGATCACTTGTATGTGTTGATGAAATCACCCAGTCCAGGCTGGCTGTGTTCTGACACAGCTTTCTGAAAAGGCAAAGGTTTTTGAAGAGACCTGCTGTATTTTGCTGTACTGGATTGTTTACCCATACACCTTTCTCAAACCAGAATATTCTGATGATAGAATTCTGTAAATGGATTAAATGTCCCTAGGAGAAAGGTTCATCACTCTTGCATTATTTTAAGGAGTTTTTGTCAGTTCGAGAGCCCTGGTTCTTTCCCTCTTCTCCCTCTGATGCACAGTCAGTTCAAGATGAAGATAGGCAGACTTACCTAACTTTCTCACATAGGAAAAATTAAGCATAGTTTCTCTCATTCTCTAAAGCAGGCCACCATTTCTTTACTGCATTGTCCACTTATATATGCAATTAATTCATATTAAAAGTGCCCACTGTAATATAATTTTATAACTGTGATGAATAATTTGGGAATATGCTTCACAAAAGTTCCATATTTATAGCAGAAAAGATATTTTAGAAGCCATTACAGTTAGCAGAAAACTTTCAAAGGAAAACAGCGAGAAACTGAAAAAACTCACAAATAGCCAAATTGAAGAAAATAGTCATACAGAGACAGTACGGTCTAGGCGCATAGGACCGAAGTACAGGCACAACCTACGTTGATATGGGGTCCCTCTGCTCCTGAAGGCCTTACTCAGGAATTGAGTCTTCTACAGTACAGAGGAAGGAGAGTGGAGAGAAAGCTGGACATTGGATGTGCAGAGCTTCTTTTTAATCATCTGTACCATAGCAACCAGCTTCACCCCTCAAGCTAAAATTTCTACCCATACGCTTTGATTTATGGGTACCATTATTTCTGGCTGCCAAGAGGGTTCACTTAGCAGTGTTTAATTTTCATGTGTAGGGTTTAATTCACCACTGAGGCTGTACAGGATTTTAGCTGAATATGTTACTCAGCTTTCCAATACTGTGACAATATGCCCAAGATAATCATCTTTCAAACAGGAAAAAGCTCAGTTTTCAGAAGTTTCAGCCGTTGGTTGACCTCATGGCTTCTGGACCTGTTGTGAAATATATTACGGTAGGAATGTGTAAAGGATTCTCTTACCTCATCCATCTGGAAAACAGAGAGAGAAAGGTGCTAGCTATCCCATGTCTCCTTCAGAGGCATAGCTCTTGTAACTTAGATCCTCCTGTCAGGTCTCACACTTAAAGGCTCAAGATCTAAATTGCAACAATGGGCACAGTATTATACAGCACCAAATCTCATGACATGACAATTCTCTGCACTGTTAGTTTCTTCTTGCCGTTCTAACAAATTATCACAAATGTGGCTTCAATTCACATACATCAACATGGGGAGGCAGTGATTCCAAGATCAACATGTCAGATGGATTTGGTAATTTTAAGGGAAAACCTATTTTCTCCCCCTTTTCCAGTTTCTTCTCCTAGGAACCAGCTTTCTTTGCCTGTCTCCTAGCCCACAAATCCAAACACTCATTCCACTGTAACTTTCAATTTCTGACTTTGAAGTTCTTGTCTCCATCTTCTAAGGTTTCTGTGATTACACTGGGCCAATGTAACCTCAAACCCATCCCATCCCATCCCATCCCATCCCATCCATCCCATCCCATCCCATCCCATCCCATCCCATCCCACCCATCCCAACCCAACCCAACCCAACCCAACCCAACCCAACCCAACCCAACCCAACCAAAATAGGGTGAGTTCACCACCTCAGTACCCTTAACTATCAAAAAGGTACCTTTTACATGTAACATTTTACATGCAAACACAATATACATCCTCATATATGATATGCATGTACATTTGTGATCGAACATTCACAAAGAAATGTATAAAGATTCAAAGGAAATGATGTAGAAAAATATTTTAGAACTGATGGAGGCAGAAATTTCATTTGTAACACTGTTTTCACTTACCAGGATAATTAATGAAGGTGTTTGCTATAGTGTTCTCTCTACAGTTTTGTAGGTTTGAATTATTTTATGGTAATAAAAAAAAAGACCATTGCATGGAAGCGAAAGAAAATGAACAAGATAAAATACAAGGAAAGCTGGAAAGCACACACTAGAAGCTAAGAGTCCATGACTGCAGAGAAGCACGCCAACAATCATCAGAAGTAATGTGATCACCAAACCATAGAGAGAACACAATGGCAGAGGAAATGACAGGCTTAGAAAACTAAGTAGGGAATTGATTTTCCTTAATCATATTAGATCCAAGGACAGAAACAAAAAGCAGACACACAGATATTCAAATCTGACAATGGGTGACACTATATATCTAGGAAAGAGCTAAAGCAAGGCGGAAGGTGATATCCAGATTCAGGGTAATCAAATTAATCTTTAATCAAAAGACAATTTTCTTATTACCAAGTTATAAAAACAATTTTCATGTGGTATTTTAAAGTGCTGATTTAATACTCAAATTTAGACTTAAAATTTAAATTTTGGTGTATGGCATGAGGTGAAGAGCATATGCCGCCTTTGAAAATGGAGACATACAATGTATGCAGCAGCATTTCATGGACAGAACCTTCACCTCTCCTTTGAACCATAGTACACACGTAACTTTTGTGAGAATGGTTGGAAGAATGATACTTGGTGACAGTGTCTTCTGGAACTGTGAGGGAGGCTCCAGGAGAAAAGGCAGAGGCCTTTTACCTCAGGTGCTCTTTGTTCCCTGGACTATTCTTGAAATGGTTTTGTGCCTCCTGTGACAACATTTACATCCAATGTATAAGACATGTTTGTTCTTGCTGGATGTCAGATCATAGCTATAAAACCCAATCTGCTGTCCTCAGTGTACCCTGAATGCCTCCTGACTCACTTTCATGCTTTCTTGCACACATACAATATATAGCAAGTGTCAGACAATTAGGTTTAAATTGGTCTGCCCTGAGAAAGATCTGGGAAAGGGCTGCTCTGTTAACATTTAGTATGTGCTTAATGATGTTTATTCATGTTTTTTTTTTCTTTCAGATCATGTTTTTCTAATCTGAAACAACCTTCTTTGGATTATTATTTTCTTTGTTACATCCATGTATAAAAGAACACTGAAACTGAAGTAAGTTTGTCTACAGCATCAGACTGCGGTCCTCCCCATTCTTTCAGGTCCTCAGATCCAGGTCCAATGGAAAAGTTCTGCACGTGTTGGCAAAAGTCAAGAACTTTTAATCGTCAGTTGCTATTACCTTGTAAATTTTTTTTAAATTAGATTACAGGACAGTTTTTTAATTGAAATCAATTCTTTCAGGCAGTCAGATACCAGCATTTCCCTGCTACAATAACATATATAAAAACTTTTGTTTTGTTTTTTATTTTTTGATTTTGTTCTTTTGCCAGCCAGAGGGCTTGGACGGTAAGTACACTGGCTACCAAGCATGATGATGAAACTTTAATATTGGACAGTATTTTAGTTATAAACAAGAGATCTGTTTATAAAGTTTCGTTAAGAAAATGCATGTCACATTTGGTTTTATGTGTGCTTAAAAATGAGCATTTGATTCTCTATCTGTTGGAATAACTGTATCTTGTCTATAAAATATAAACTATATTAGATACCATTTATTATCATGGATTACTGAATTCTACTTTAATAATGCTTCAGTTTCTATTGTATATATCCTATCAAATCACATTTTAATATTTACATATTAAAATAATACAGTCTCATTGTGTTCATTATGTAAAAGGCATTGTTCCATGTCACCATGAGATTTACATGGCAATCACTGTCACTTTTCAGCGCTCACAAACATGTAACTGGAACACTGGCTTGAGATGCTGGCTTAGAGGGAAGAGTGCCTGCAGCAGCCAGCAGCTTGTGAACTTGCCAGCAGGTCATGGAACTGATTCTGGCTTTTCCAGACATGGTTCTTTTGGAGATTGCATCAGGAAGACATGGCCTGTCTCAGTTTTATACATTTTCTCATGATCTGTTACTGGCCCATTTTAGTCACTTTCTGTGCAGCAACCAAAGCGATCTTTTGAAAACCGTACAATGAACAGGTCCCCTTTGTTTTTAAGAGGAAGGGAAAGCCAGGTAGTAGTGGCACACGCCTTTAATCCCAACGCTCGGAGGAGGCAGGCAGATCTCCAATTTCCAGGTCAGCTTGGTCTACTGAGTGAGTTTCAGAATAGCCAGTGAAGGCAGAAAATCCTTTACACACACACACACACACACACACACACACACACACACGCACACACACTTTTAAACTTAATTGGATGCCTGTTCCTATCTCCAGCTTAATTTCTCACTATGTTCTCATTTGTCAGTTTTTATAAAATATCAAACATATATAAACTTCTATAAAAAGGGCATGTCATACTGAACCATAAAGTCTCCTTATGATTATATCATGAAGTTGACCTATACATTCCACAGAGTCTTTGAACCACCATTTCTACACCATTATACTTACTTATACTATTGATATAAATAATATTTGCACAGTTTATTTATATTGTAGATACAAATGAAATTTTCATGGACACATACACAATAATCTTTAAAGGACTGGTTATAATTGTAAAAGCTCCTAACCCATTTAAATCTCTGTTAGTAATGAAGTCGAGGAAGTCACAATGGAGCCTCTGATGATGAGCTAGTAGAGATGAATTTAGTGATCAAAGTAAGATGAAGAGAAGCCTTTATAAAATGCTACAACCCTGTGAGAAGATTGAGTCACTTAATTTTTAAGGGTGTTTATAATATAATCATGAAAATGAATGCAAAACACATTGCTAAAAGTGGCTGTCTTAGAAGGAAACTGTGTATAAACAGGAGATAGTGTAGTTCAATTTTGCAATTTTATCTTTTGTACTTGTGTGTGGTAAAAATTATTTTCCTTAATTGTGCATTCATGGCTTCTTATTTATTTTTGTGTCATGTGATCTGCAGTCACTAGTGTTATATGAAGTCGACTCCCCACTCTATGGGATTAGGCTTGGTCATATGACCTGCATTAGCCAAAGGAAGGTTAGTCCATGTGAAGGAGGCAGAGGTTTAGACATGCTGGTGCAGATTTTCTGGGATATGTGACAAGAAGAAGAATCCTAAGAATTTTTCCTTCCAAGCATCGGTGGGGAGTGGGGGTGGGAGGTGGGGGCAGGGTACGTGTGGAACAAGCTTGAACATACCCTATGGCTTTGAACCAAAACCTAAGTGATTTCATCCAGAAGCAGACAAGCTACAGACTGGGAAACGTGAAAAAGAATCTGTTGCAACACACCACAGAGTTACTATTCATGGTTGCCTGGTACGCTGTACTGCTTTAATAGGAATTCAACTAACTTACCTCTCTTTAATCAGATTTCTGTGTTAACTTTGCCCCCTGTATTTCTATAAAACGTGTTAATGATGTTCAGTGCCTCTGTTAGTGTCAGCAGGTGGAAGGACCTTCTGGTCAAGAGAATAAAGTCTCTGGCTGGTGAAGATCTAACATTCCAGTTGGGCTGGGTCAGTCATGTGGCAAGGGAGGTGTGCTCACCTAATGCCATGATAAAGAGATGGGAAGAATAATTAGTCCTTCAGCAAGATACTGGGCTTTTCCTTCCCCAAATCTCCACCTAGAGAAGACACTGTAGAGATGTATCGAAGACATAGGCTCATATAGTTCTGGCTGTTTGCTTATCTGAATAGTTCAGAAAAGCATCACATTTATCTTTCTTCATTGGGTGGAGGAAAAAGGACTGAAGTCCTGAGGGCCAGCAGAAAGAATGAAAACAGGCAATCTCAGGAGGTGGGAGGTGGGGGAGGGGACCCTCTACAATGTACCAGAGACCTGAGAGGTGAGAGACTCTCAGGACTCAAAGGGAGGAACCTTAGATGAAATGCCCAACAGTGGGGAGAGGAAACTTGTAGAGCCCACCTGCAGTAGAAAGACAGGGCATCAAGTGATGGATGGGGTTGTCATCCCACAGTCAAAATCTCTGACCTATAATTGTTCCTGTCTGAAAGAACTGTAGGGACAAAAATAGAGAAGAGCCTGAGGAAAAAGAGGTCCAGCAACAGGCCCAAATTGGGATCCAGCTCAAGGGGAGGCCCCAAGGCCTGATGCTATTACTGAGGCTATGGTGTGCTTATAAAAAGGGACCTATCATGACAGCCCTCTGAAAGACCCAACAAGCAGCTGAGTCAGATGCAGATATTTGCACCAACCAATGAACAGAAGCTGCTGACCCCTGTGGTTGAATTAGAAAAAAGCTGGAAGAAGCTAAGGAAGAGGAGGGTGACCCTTTAGGAGGACCAGCAGTCTCAAGTAACCTGGACCCCCAAGATCTCTCAGACACTGGACCACTAACCAAGTAGCATACTCCAGTTGATAGGATGCCCCCAACACATATACAGCAGAGGACTTCGGGTCTGGGTTGAGTCAAAGAAGATGCACCTAACCATCAAGGGACTTGAGGCCCTAAGGAGTGATGAGGTCTGGTGGGGTTGGGGGTAGGAGGGTGGGGACATTCTCTTGGAGATGGGAAGAGGAGGTATGGGATGTGGAACAAGCAGAGGGTAGACCAGGAGGGGGATAAGATAAAATCTGGACTGTAAAAAAAAGATTAAATAAACAAAATAAAAACAAAAGCATGCTTTTCTTAGCAATCTGGATTCCCTCACCTCCATGCATAACATTTTGATCTTCCTTACTCTTTCTCTGAAATCTCCCCTTTTGCCCAAATGGTTGCCTGTTGGCCATGTGTCTGACCTCCATATTTTTCCCTTTCTTGTCCATTTTCCTCTGGAAGGAGTGGAGGTTTTATAGCTGGCCTGCAAACATAGCAGGCTCTATATGTCTATGAAACTGTCCTGGTGCTTCCATCAGGGTCGACTCTTAAGCTCTTTTACTAATGAGACTAAGAATGCACAAAGAGGACCCTGGTCTTGCCTTATACAAGGTCATCAGTGTCAATGACTCTTAGCACACTCATTTATTACCACCATACCCCATTGCTCCTGCTGGGTAAGTCATATGCTTTCAAAGCTTTGTCAAACACACTGTGTGCTGTTATACTTACCAGAGCAGTTGAATCGCTTCATTTATTTGGGGTAATTTAATGAATTGGGTACACATTCCATGTGTGAAAACTACATTGTATTCTTTGAAAAGCTCAGTAAAGTCCCTAAAATTGTCATCTAGTTAATTACTTTCAAAAATAAAAATTATAGAACTCTTGAAGGATATGTACTTAAGCTGAATTCTCAAATGTTTTAAAATTGTCATCACATTTTATAAACACTACAATTAACAACAATGATACATTATGGATATTTATTGGAGTGGTTAGGTATAGCTAGGTAGCCTCTGAGAGATGTGGTGTTACGTGCAAATACTAATGATCTGATTTATCAATTTTAAGTTAAAATAAACTGTTCATCATCTTTTTATAATTCCATGAGGACCACTAATGGTTTTTCTTTAATTACATCATCATAGAAGTTAAAGGACTCTTCCAAATGCACACCATCCAGGAATAGAAGAGCTGATGACAAAAGTTCATGCTACTCTTTTACCTCTACTAATTATAGAATCAAGGTCCAGCATCTTTTAAACATGGTGACAGAGCTATTTTCTGACTGTCTATCTTCTCTTCGACTATCCTTCCATCTGTCTGTCTGTATACTTTCATTAATATGTGAGTATGTGTGAGAGAATGTTCAAGGTGTGTAGATATGTCCCATACTTGTATGTGCTTGTGAGTGTTTGTGTATGCATTTTTGTGTGTGTTTGTAAGTGGTGTGTGTGTGTGTGCAAGTATAAAGATCAAAGCTTAATCATACCATTAATATCCATATTTTAGTGCACAGATCCTATTACTCCCTTGAAACAGGGTCTCTCATTGAACTAGGAGCTAGGTTGGAGGCCAGCATTCCAGTCACCCTCCTGTCTGTTTCCCACACAATTCTGGGCTTACAGATAGACACAGACACACTCAGACTTTTATTTAAATTCAAGTCAATACGCTTGCACATCAAGTGCTCTTACCATGGAGCTGTCACTGTCTCAGCCCAAACAGCTAGATAGCTTCCGTTCTTCTTTTCTTTCTTCCCTCCTTTTTCCTTCCTTCCTCTTTCTTTTTTCTCTACACTTTATTTTCTAGTTCTAAATCAGGCTTTCCAGAAGCAGCTTGGCTTTAAATATCAACAAACATTGTCACCTAAGACTTTTTTTCTCGCAGCTGGCTCTAATACACTGCTATCAGTTAGCCCTCTTAATTTATCTTTGTCCCATAGTAGACAATTTTAGTAATAGACAATTTATTTTTAGTTCATTTCCCAAATTTTTTTCTATCCCCTTGCCAGTTTTGTAGTAGTATAATAAGCTTTTCAAAACTTAACTTTTGATTGTATTCCATACTAATATTTTCTTTTATGCTTATCAATGGGAGCTAAGATTTCTTTTATGTCTTATTTATAATGCCTTCTGGTCAAATTGTGATTTCAGGTAGTCATAGACACACAATGTGTATCCAAATGGCTGCCTTGACAGAACCTTTCTCTTTAGGCCTCATATTTCCATGCTTATAGTCAATTCTTTGAAAAAAAAAAAAACAAGCGAGTGTATATATGAAGTTCAAATCCATAGCTTTGCTCATGCTACCTACCAGAGCTACATCATCAGCTTTTGAGAAAGTCATCTTTTAGCAATTTTCTCAATTGTGCAATTAGTAGAGAAATGTTCTCTAGATCATCTTGGGTTGGAAAGAAGGCCAGCTTCTTCATCAGGAGGATAACACCCTGATCTTTCAGATTTAGACTTTCCTTTGAGAAAAGAGCAGTACAAGTCAAATCTTTCCTCAGTGGAGCACTGAGTCCCAGTACCACTTTAGCAATAGCAAATGAATGCTAGAGGATAGCTCATCATTCTCCAGGGGTTTTCCTAAAGCCTCTCATGGGCCTGGAATCAAATTTTGACTGAAAAATAGGTGGACTGTATTTAGAGATATTCTTTCATCAAACCTATGATTTTACTGTATAGTCTTTGAGGGGCATCAAGGCCCCAGACAAAATCAAAATGGTTCCAATCTGGAAATAGCTTGAAGTAGCGCAGATTAGTAATTTGGGGAAGTATCCTGGCTACATCTTTAGGTGTTACGAGCACATCATGTCCACCAGCCCAAATGGCAGTGGGCACCTTCATGGCAGTCAGGTCATACAAGGGAGGGCAACTCTGTAAGAGAGACAAAAGGTAATCATGAAAAGACAGCTTCATTAGCACCATGTGAGTTCAAATGAATGGAAAGGCTGAAAATGAATATCTCCTGTGAGCATTTATCTGTCAGACAAAATGGGGGAAGGGTGGATTTTCCATGCAATGCATGATCTCTGCCTTCAGGGAGTCTGTAAAAGATACACAAAAGAAAAGATAGCTAACAAGGCATTGAATCCAGACTTTTAAGGGTGGGGTAGGTTTTGACAGGTGTGGTGGTTTGAATGAGAATGGCCCCATAAGCTCATATATTTGAAAACATGGTTTCCTGTAGCAGGATATTTTTCTACTACATTGTATTTGCAGTGGAGCTCGATGATTGGCCAGTAGAAGAGGTAGGTGGAGTGAGGAGTTGGGAGAAAAAGGAAAAGGAGGAGGAAAGAGAGAGAAGAGAAGAAGCAACATGGAGGAAGAACCATGGATCTCTAGCAGTCCCGGGTAGTAATTTCTATCAAAAGGTTAAATATTGGGTAACAATTCTAATTGGTTGGGCATCTTGTGTATTGAGCATTTCCAAATATATAAATCCATTGAATAATCTTTAAGCATTAAGAGTCTTCATTCTACTGGGAATCGCAAGTATGGCAGGTATTGTCTGGGGCTTAGCAGAGAACCATGAGGGTGATGGGGTTGACCCAAGATCCATGCGTTGGGGCATGTTCTCTATGGAGCTGATTGGCGCCATTGTATTGTCTCATGGGGTGCTCTTGGCCTCTGGCTGATTCTAGCTATGCAGAGCTTGGCCTCTGGCCACTTCTAGTGCAGAAACATGGTAGGCGGCCCAGATAGCTAGCTGGGACCACCAATGCTTTTCTAAATCCCTCCTGTTACAGTCTCCAGCTGATGGAGCTGTTTGGGAAGAATTGCAAAAGTGTGGCCTTGTTGGAGGAGGTGTGTCACTGGGAGTGGGATTTGAGGTTTCAAAACTCACACCATGCCCAGTGTCTCTTTCTGCTTCATGGCTTTTGTCTCAAGATGTGACCTCTCCACTGCTGTTCTAGTGCCATGCCTGCCTTTCTGATGCCATGCTCCTACCCCAATGGTCAGAGACTCTAACCCCCTGAAACCATGAGCTCCAAATTAAACTCTTTCTCTTATAAGTTATTGTAGTCCTGGTGTTATACCATGCCAATAGAAAAGTAATGAAGAAAACAGGTAAATCTGTGTGTTGGAGGGCCTCCCTGGGAAGGACCAGTGGACCATAACCAGGAGCAGTAAACTTACCAATGTGCCAAGCTAAGGAATCCAGAGCATTTAGAAACTTTGAAACAAAGCAGAGCCATTTTCTGAGCTCTGTGTTAGTACAGATAACCTATGAACTGTGGGATGACTAGAGAGGAGTAAGTTGAAGATTGATTCTACCAAGCTCAGGACAAACGGTGTGGATTCTCTGAGTTGGAGCTCCAGGGATGACTAAATCTCCCCCAAATAATAAGAGGAATCGGTAAAGAATCTTAGGGGAATGGCAATAGTATAGGAGAGTTGGGAAGATGAGTAGCTGATATCAGGGATGTGGGAAGCCCAGAGCACTAGATTATAGAAATTCAGGACAAGGGGAGTTGTTCCAAATTGATACAAAGGACTTCAAAAGGTGAGGATAGAAAAGCAAGTTTTCTAATTAAAAGTCATGAGTAGCTTTAAGTAGAGTGTCTGTCACATAACACAAAAAGACTCCAGATAGACTTTTCCAAAGGTTAGGAAAGAACAGTGGGGGAAGTATGCCTTTTCTACTTCTATCTTTAAAAGCATTGGAAGAATAGGGGAGAATGAGGATTTCAAAAACGTCAATGGATTGAAGGGTAGTTTGTTTGTTTATATATTGCAAAGGATGAGGGCTCTTGTAAGGTCATAACAGTGGCTGGTACCAAAGCAGTTTACAGACTCAAAGCAACCACATCAAAAGTCTAATGATTGTCTTTATAGAGGGAAATGAAAATGTCATAAAATTTGTTGGAAATAAAAAGGACACAAATAACCAAAGCAATTTTAAGCAGAAAAATAATGTTTGAGATACCACAATTTCCGATTTCAAATGTACTACCAAAATAGTGGGACCTTTTTTCCTCCTACTGGGTTGCCTCATTCAGCCTTGATATGAGGGTAAATGCCTAGTCTTACTGTATCTTGTCATGCTGAGTTCAGTTGATATCAGTGGGAGGCCTGGTCTTTTCTGAAAAGAAACTGAGCAGCAGTGGATCTCAGGGAGAGGAGGGGGAATAGAAAGAAGGAAGGAAGAGGAGGCTATGGTTGAAATGTATTGAATGAAAAAAATATAATAGATTATTTTTTTAAGTGCTTACTACTCTTGCAAAGGACCTGGGTTCACAGCACCCAGATGGCAACTTCCAACTGTTTGTATTTCAGTTCCAAGGAATAAAATACCCTATTCTGACATCCACTGTTAGAGGTTACATATATGGTTTACATATCCTGCAGGCAAAATATTTATATATCTAAAATGAAAATAAATAAAATTTTAAAACATCATGTAAGATAATTTTGTCAATATTATCACATGTTTATCAACTACTAAACATATGATTCTGTATGATGTTTGACTGCATCTTCCTTGTTTGTCACAATAAAATATTTTAGAAAGTAAAAAAAAAACACAGACATGTAGACCATCTGTATAGGACAGAAGACCCAGAAATTAATGGCACATTACAAATGTGTAAAAACCACGTACTGGAGAAAAGGCAAGCTTTGCAACAAATGGTGCTGGGAAAACTGGAGATTCTTACATTTAAAAATGAAATAAAAACTCAGTGGCTCGCACTGTAAAAAAAAAAAAAAAAAAGACAATTCAAAATTTAGCTTCAATGTGATAACATTGAGAAGTCCAGTCCCAACCCAAAAAGAAAGAAAAGTGACTAAAGGCATAGTAAAAGTCACTGCTAAATGAATCTGCAATTTTGTTTGTTTCCATCAGAACTATGTATGATTTAACCAGGATGTGAGTAAAGAGTTGTGAAACAATTTCCAGCATTATTCAACCTTTTAAAAAAAGTTTAAAATTTTTTCTGTACCATTGGTTATTTCTTACTGTAATTGAAATAAAGAAGCAAGAATAACATATATGCAAAACTAATATGCATGCTAAAAATTGAGACAAAACATATCTAATATCTAACACCTCTAGGTAGAGTGAATGTAAGAGATTTACTCTCTTTTTGTCTTCTCTTTCATTTCTAAAAAGTCTGCAAATTACAAAGTCCACAGATTAATTAATATAATGAATAATAATAAACTCTATCAGTACAAATGTCAGAAGTTATCAGATAGGAGTGTTCTCACTCAATTTCTCCCCCAAATTTCTCAAAACCCTATGCTGCAGCTGGTCTCTGAATGGCTCACCTGGTTGTAGCGATTCATATTTTCAGCCTCACTTCCCCAGTCGTAAGCTCTGAATTCATCAGATCGGTAAAGCTGAAATCAATGTTTTAGAGAGAGAATATTCAGCATAGGAACCGTGAGACTGACAGTGAGTCTTAGAGAAATATCAGGTGTGGACGGAAAAGGGTGCTGGATTCCCAGAAGGAAATGAATGTCTCATCAATTAGGAGAATGCTGTCCGACAGAGACTAAGATGGCTTTTCTTGGTTCTCGGAGGAAGATTCAACTTGCCTCAGTGTACCCTTTATTTCAGCTGAGGGAATATTTTACCAGTTCTAGCTTAAAATGGGATTGATTGGTGTCCCACGTTTGTTATCTACCACAAAACTCTTTCCCTTGAAGTCCAGAAAAATCAAAGCCCGAGAAAGCAGCAACAAAGTGGACATGTCATCTTCTAGCTGGTTGAGAGGGTGGATTATGACCTTTTGCATTCATTGAAACAAGTATAGGAGTGACTTTCTGTAACAAAGATAATACCTGTTTTATATGCAGAATGTTCTGGATTGATGATCCAGTGGGAGCGTGTGACATGTACACATCCAGTCGACTCTATGAAGTTAAAAAGCAGTCAGCTAAAGAAATGAACATTTCTCAGAAGCAGAGGACAATTAAGAATTCATAACAAATACTGTTGCTTTGAAAAAGACAGCAAAACCTTCTCTATGATTATATGTGTATGTGAAACATTTGACTGTGAGTAGATTTAGGGTAATTTGGGCACGTGTTTCCTGAAGAAAGAAACCTACACGACCTTTGAATCTTGGTGTAGAGAGAAACAACCAGTGGAAGGGCTATGTGCAAATACAGGGATTGTGTATACAGGTACAGGTTGGTGTGTGCAAAACAGATGTGTAGACTGCCAAAGAGAGACTATACATCCTAGATTTCAGGTCTGCATGTTGTTAGTTATCATCCATAGGACTTTGCTTAAATTTTTTAACATGTTTGAGTTTATATTTGTTATCTACAATAAATATATTAGCCTAGTTAGTAGATGAGCGAGGGTATACCTTTAATCCTAGCACTGGGCAGTAGGGATAGGACCAAAAGCAAGGGAATCATGAGTTCAAGGCTAGACTAAGGTACAGTGTGAGATCATGTTTCAGGAAACCATACACGTAAGTAAGTAAGTAAATTCACTATAAATCATGCTCTCAACCTGTTCCATTCTTGTGGCAAGATACATTGTAAGAATATAAGAATAAAATAGGAAATCAGTTTCTTTGAAAGATTATTTAAATTGTCATGGAGATCATAGGGGTGAAAATAATGGGGGCCAAATAATACCCATACTTGTATTTTAGATCTTAATGGTCCATGTGAGGGAAACCCCTTAAACATCTTAACGTCTGAACAAGTTAACTTCTGGATCAATCCTTCCTCATGGGTGTAGCCTCTGAAAGCATGGGGGGAAGAGATGGAATGGGGGAACAGCTCCTTTGGAAATGGGTTCCTTTTAACTGCCTTGTATTATTTCCACTTTGTAATTGCTAAATTCTCATGGGAATACAGCAGGGAGAGCTTTGCGACCCTTCTCCTCCCCAAATGCACGTTCCTTCTCCTTCTTGTATTCTCAACAGGAAAGAGTTCCTAATAAACAGAAGTCTAGCTTCTTCCTAAGCAGGGGATTCCATCTCCTCCCATTCTGTACTAGTCTTTCCACACTAAGCCATGGACTTTTTCAAATTCATGTATTAATGACTGCACACATGTAGTAATGCACTGCTTACTCAAACATCTCCTTTCCTAGAATTTTATTTTTAAATTAGCATCACAAAATGAAGTAAACTGTAATTGCTATAAGTTCTAGCAGCTTACAAACACGTGAGAATCAACTTAACACTCAGAAAGTGTTCAGACTCTTACTTTGACAGAGGATGAAGCCTTCCCTTCTCTAGTTCTGATAATCATGATCTGTTGAGATACCCAGTCCTTCATGCATGTCAAATATCTACCTTTAAGGGCTTGCAACATCTATGCATTTATATAGTATAAGAGATAAACATAAATCAAAAGAATACTGGAAAGTCTTCAAAAATCAAATGTACATATAGTTATTATACAGTACCATGTTCATATTTTTTTTGTTGAATCCAGCCCACAAGGACATAAATTCACTACACATTGATCGGAGTAGCTTTTGTTGCAGACTCTGGTATAAGACATCTTTGCCTTCTTATCTTCTAAAAAGAAACCTTTGGTACCAAACATATGCTGTGAAAATAAAGAAAAAATAACTTTTAAAGATGTCTCCCTAAGTACCTTGTATTTCTTTCATTATAAGAGTGAATCAGTTTGGGAATCTATTTGCATTTGCTTTTAGTTTCCTTAGTTGAGGAATGGTAGGCATCTATTTCTAAATACAGGTCATATATTGTAATAAGGAGCCTGTGACCCCAAGTTTTCTTCTCCAGACTACGGGGGCTCCACTATGGAGAAGTAACCTGTCTAAACAGAGATTGCCACGTTCTCACTCTGTGGTAAGAAGGATGAAAGATGCTTTCGTTTAAGATGAAATACTACACTGAACAAAAAGGAAACATGGGTTTTATCTGTATTTCTCTTATACACAGTGACTTTGTATTTCGGTCTTCATAACCAAAAGTAGAGAATGAAATACCAAAGAGAAGTTAACACTGGACATCAAATCCATGATGATGCCACAAAGACAACATTTAAAATATCTAGGGCTTGTGAGTTTCAGCTTGGGCAGATCACCAGTGGAGTCCAGGAACTGCATAGAAAACTAGTGTCAAGTGAATCAGCGAGTTAGGTCTTAAAAGAGGCAGGACAATTCTGACAGAAGTGAATGCACATAGTGATAAGACAGAAGCATTTTTGGGCTCACATCTGATGTTTGAAAGAAGAGCAATCCATCTTACAAAAGTGACATCTTTATAGATGAATGTGCCTATTCCAGATATTATTTAGAGATCTAATTTGCTCAGCTGAGTGTGGTGACAGAGGAGTTAGACACAGGATGATTGTTGTAAGTTCAATGATTGTAGTGCTAATTTGGTGGAGCCTCAAAAACCACATGGGAAAGAAAAAGAAAGAATGAAAGAACAAATGAAAGAAAGGAAGAAAGGAAGAAAGGAAAGCAAGCAAGCAGGCAGACGGACAGAAAGAAACAAATTCATTCAATCAACCCTGCCCAGATGTAGATAGAAGTCAAAGCTAACGATGACAACATATTTTGAAATAGATAGAACTACATTACCTCTGCTCAAAGTAAACAAGGCAACGAGGCTGGTGTGTAACCTGCCATTTGGCTGTAGGAAAATATCTTCCTTGTGCGGCTCACTAATATTTTCTTTTATTCCCACAACTCCATCACAAAGCAGGGCCTTGTCTTCTCTTTATAAGAATTATTGTGATTGTTTAACTGGATTTCTGGTTTCATTTTTGCACAAATTCATTTTTTTACCATCATTCCAAACCCATGGGACAATATTAACAAGCTATTAATGTTATGCGTCAAGATATGCTACTTGTGGCCGTGCCCTTGGGTGAATAGAATTATTGCTTAAAAGTAACCAGTAAGTATTTAAATGAATACTTAAACTATAAGATATTGAGGTGTTGGAATAAATCTAGGGATTTTAATAGAGTAAGCTCTCACATGGATAAAATGTGAGTGAGGGTTTTCTAATGTCAAACCACGACATTCATAATCATATACAATTTGAAGTATTCCAATTGAACATTGTGAACTCATTGACTTGCCCGACTAAAAAGACCATTAGAATGCTTGAGTAAATAATAAACTGGTGTAGAACTCACCTCAGCTCAAGTCTACGTGTGCCTCTATAAGTGACTGAATTTAGTCAATTTCATATGATATCTACAGATGCTATGACACAGATATACACACATGCACACATGCAACATGCACACATGCAGGTACATTCTCATGAACTCTGATGTCTATGTATTTTGTCTAAAGTTCCTATTTCTATTTTATACAGATTAAAAAATAATGAGGACCTATCATACAAGATGAGATCCTGAGATAAAATTTGGCAAAACGAGGAGCCTACCTTGATTATGGATTTTGGAAGTAGAAAAAAACTGGTAAAAATGCTTGTGGGATATTTGAACGAGATCACAGGACCCAAGGCAAAATTCATTTTGATTCTTTGTGCCAGTTCTGGCATGGTGGAAAAGGCCACAAACCCTGAGAGAATAGGAGACAAGACAATCTCATAAAAATTCGATACACGGATGCAAAATTTTAATCAATGGGAGCAAGTGGGTTTCTGCATCAATGTACTTCAGCTTTCCCTTTTGCAGTGATCGAGACGACGAATTGGAAAGGTTCTCTGAGTTGTTCTGCCAAGATCATCTGAAGTCACGAGTCTACAGTTTTCTCTAACACTATTGCTAGACAACTTAACTCATTTAGAGGAAATGGTAGTAGCTGATGGGCGATGAATGATCTGGTAAAGCAGCTACTGCTTGGTGAACTATAGAAACCTTATTTCCTGAGCACGCAAGCATGCCGGTCACCCACAATTCTAAGATTCTTGGTGAGCATCTTATGAATGCTTCTAGAAGTAAACAGTCAGTTCACAAGACACAAACAAAGCAGTTCTTTCTACAGTTGTTTCCAAGTATTCCGCAAGTTTTTTTTTGTGCATTGTAGAGTAATATTTCATTGTTATTGTCCTTGGTGCCTTCCTGGATATTCAGACCCTAACCACACTGTTTCCAGCTTCCCAAAGTGAAGATGTTTTCCTTGGATCCACAGTGATACCAGAACAGCTTTGGCATCTCCATTTTCTCTCCTTTTTCTTTCAGCAGTGGCATGGTGCCCATTTATATCCTTCAGGATAAGGGTAGGGATCAGTATTACACCTGAGGAAGCTATGGTCAATATCTAGGTAGTTTACTTTCCCAAGATGCATAAAGAATGGTCAGCATCTCTTTTTTGGTAATGGCAATAATGGATATACTTATGCAATATGGAAATGTTGTAAGATTCACTTTTTTCTCACGTTTTACCCAACCTAAAAATGTTACAACGTTGCATGACTGAGTCTCCTAAAGATACTTGAGTGGAAGTTGAGTTACAAATTCAAAACCCTGAATTTTATTTATTTTCTTTAAACGTATATTGGGGACAAGAGCTTTGATTTCTTTTCAAAATCCGTGGAAAGTTTGGGTGGATGTGTGACTCAGTTACCACTGAGCTCTTGGCTGGAATGTCTGAGTCACTGGGATCTAGGCCCAGTGTTACAGATAAAAAAAACCAACCAAATGTCTAGGAAATCATAATATCTACTCGGAAAATAGAGAACAAGTTAAATTATTTTCATTTTTATTTATCTAAAAGCTACTTTGTAAATATTAAATCAGGTCATAAGGCTGAGCAAGTTTAGGTGTTTAAACTCACAAACAAATGTGACCAATTAGTTTCCATTTGCTCAGTTTACATTTGAGCCTCTCCCTTTTAATTTATTTAAATTGCACCTGGGTTGTGAGGCAGGTGTGACTGATAGGGATTCTAATCTTTTTCTGATTTGTCCTCTTGCCTTAGGCTTTGTCCTCTCAGCTTAAAAGGGCACCTGGAAACCTTATGTTTCGAGTTATCTTACTGAGCTTTGGACATAAACTATTCCTGGAAACTTGTGTTCACCATGACATGTTTGTGACTGTGACCCAAAAGAAGGGCTGAGTTGTCCCTTCATACTCTTAGCCCCTGAACTATAGGTTTCCATATACACAGAATAGGAAGATCTTTCTCAGCACGGGACAGAGAATGAGGGGCATTCATTATAAATAGCATATAATTACTTTGATCCAATTTAAAGGTCTGATAACATTAACCCTTGTAAACATACCTATTGTGGTGCCGAGTGAATGTCCAATGAAGTACAACTTCTCCTGACCTGTTTTATTCACAATGAAATCTATTATCCCAGGGAGGTCGTATTTGGCCATTTCATCAAAGCTGCAAAATGAAACAATATATAAATACATACAACTATACTTTTAAAACTCAGGCACTTCCTTGGTTCTTTTTCACATAGAAACTCAGAGTCATCTGCATATTTGGTGTGTATAACATTATGCACCCAGTTACATGTAGACAATTGCAACTTCGTATGCATTTATTCTGTTTACTTTCTGACAGCAGGAAAGGCTGCAGGACTAAGCATATTCTCTCAGGTAGGCCTTCTCCCTCCTCACATTCCTCTCTGTGCCCTTTTCTTGTTATACTTCTCTTCTTTGCTACTGAATCCCCTATGGTATTGATGACTGTTATTCAACACCCATCCCTGTTGTCATTTATGATTCTGTCACTTGCTATCTGAGTAACAAAGAAGTTGTTTAAATGTCCACTGAGAAATGAACTGTGACTGGGCTTAGAGAGTGTGGAAAAGATGACTTGATTGTTAGTAGGTACTTAAACTGATATTCTCAGTGTGTGTGTGTGTGTTCAGTATCCTATAATACCAATATCAAAATCCTACGTTCATCCAGCATCCATAGAGGAGAATAAAAAGGACCATATTACATTCAGTAGGATCAAGTACCTCATGAACTTGTAAAATTCACACAGGAGGTAATCAATAAATTAATCCAACAAAGTGTGAGAGAATTGAGTGGTACCTCACAGGGAAATAGCCCAAGCTTCTGGCCAACGATTAGAGACACAGAATGCTTCCCTAAATTGTGCCCCTTCTCCACAGCTGGAACACTGACTATATGTTCCTTGTCTCTGCCAGCCCTATTTAGGGATTGATGACTATTAATTGGTACAAAAATGATGTAATCTCTGTCCTAAGAGCAGGATGCAAGTCAACTTGTTACTTAGGTCCTTTGGAAGGGAAGTCTATGAGAGACCAGCCTGTCCTCTTAGTGACAGCAGAAAACAATTTTACTAAAATAAATTGTCAAAATACCAAAAGAAAATCTTATTTACTGTTCATTAACATTTTTTAAAACATCTTATTAGAGTTTTTCTTAAAAGGGTATGCTATATGATCTTTCTTTCTTCCCTTCTGTGGGTCTCTTTTATTCTTGTTGCTGTCTATTTATTTGTAATTTGATGTACAGTCATGTCATTTTTAACAAGGACCTAACTATGGCTGGTCTGGAATGTAACCCAGACTAGCCTCTAACTCATGGAAATCCTCCTCCTTCCCCAGTACTGACATTAAAAGTGTGAGCTACCATACCTGCCAATATGGAATATAATCTCAGTTACAATTTTTTAAAATAAATGTAACATGCACACCATTTTTCCAAAATGGATTGTCTAAGAGAAAAGACTTGAAAAAGATACCAGCAGAATTAATTTTTCTTTCTGCTTTTTACTTCAGGAAATATTCGAAACCATAGTAATTTTATGACCTGAAATATTATGCATTAGCCACAAGTTTATATTTAAAGAACCCCCTCCAATTTTCCAGAAATTTTACTTAGATGCAATTTACCTAAAAGCCCAGAATTTCTCTTCATTTACGGAGAGAGTTTTGTGTCTTCTCGACCAAGTGTTCCCCCGACTGTTTCCCATCCACACATCATAACCTGCATCTGCTAGAAGGAACCCGAGGCTTCCATTGGCGAAATTCTCAAGCCAGTAGGCATTGTCTGCAAACAAGGCATGCTGCATATATACAACCGGGCGGGGACCTGGGTGTGAAGGGAGAAAGCCAGAAAAATTTACATTCAGGAACATTATAGAGACACACACACACACACTCACACACAGCACAGTCTTTTCCTCTTGTTACTAGTATATTAGTGTAGAGTATTGTATTTATATTCTGTCACTAGTATATTAGTATATTGTATTTATATCATCCCTGCCAGAGGACGTACTATACTATGGTGTTGATCTATTTGTGCATGCATCAGCTTCTTGGCTTCTTAGGTCAATTTAAAAATAGCTTCTATTTTGAGGAACATTTTACAGATTTTGTGCAAACCAAGCTTTAAATAATTAAGTAACTTTTATAAATGGTCTCCTTGGTAACAAGTTTCAGAACAGAAACTTAAGCCTGATTGTGTCACAAGTCCAAGCACACACCTGTGACCATTCTCCTGTATGTATGTATTTATAGGCATCACTTCATGATGGCTTGGCTTGCAGTTTTTCAGTCGTACCATGGGTACAAATCAATATGTGTTCAATATAAACCATATACTTCGATTGTGATTGTAATGTTTTCCCAGGATAGCTGGAGTGATATGATACTTTCTCGAGATGCCACACAGACATCCCCTCCTAGACAGCCATGAGATTACAAGTGCACAACGCTACAGTACATTGTGGCTTTGAACTATAGTTAATTAGGTGCATTAAACAATTTTTTCTCCTGATATTTCTACTTTACATTGGATTTATTATTGCATAAGCCCATTCTTTGTTGATTAGTATCTGCATGCATGTCTTGGAAGAGGCTTACAACAATGCAAAATTTTTGATGTTTAATACAGTTCTTTATTAGTTTTAAGGAGAAAGAGGTGGTATGTGTAAGTAGGGACAGATCAGGTCCTTGCTGGATTTTCACCCTGCTCTTAAGTTTGTGCTCACAGAGCAGGGGACTTTTGCAAACTATGAAAGCAGAGTAAACTCTGGCCATCCTTTCACTCAGTCTCAAGTTTCTGAGGGACAGAATACTCAGTGGAATGGGAGGAAGCAAGGCTATTGATTAAAACACTACAAAATAACAACAACAGCAAAACTAGCACTGTAATTTAATGACTAAAAGTACAGTCCAGGCTGGTCGGACTGCCCATATTTAAATTCTGTTTTTGTCACCTGTTATTTAAGTGTCTCTGTGCCTGTTCCAGAAGCTGTCTGGTCTTGTTATCTTTAAATGGAGATGGTTAGTGTTGCTGCGAGCTTTAAGTGATTAAAAATGTGCAGAGTAACACAGCTAACAAATGGTTTTGAACTTAATATGTTTCCAAATTTTTCTCTCCTTAAAGTTATTTCTATAAAATTCTTCTCCCGATAGCTTTTTATCCCTAAAGTTTGTTGCCTGATTTAATAAAGACAAAACTAAAATCAATCAATCAATCAAACAAACAAACAATCAAAAAAACAAACAAGATCCAAGATGCTCTTCTAATTTGAAATGAAGGTAACAATGCATTATTTTTAATATAACCATCTCCTAGAATAGATATTCCATTATTCTATTACAATGTGTCTGTTGGTTACTTGACATTTAAATCTAACATTAAAAGCTATATTTTGTCTACATATCACTCTGAGTTTTCATTACAATTGAAACTCTTGAGTCAATTATTTCTTTTTTAGAGGGGCAGAATGTAGCACACTGTGATTCTGGTGCTTTGGGCTACCCCTGAATACGCAAGGTAGGAAAGAGGCTGCAGGACCAACCTGGTAAACAGGGACCAATGAACAGGCTACCCCTGATCCTTTGTAGAACTTTTGTTTTCACTTATTTCACTCTTAGCATAGGCTGGGTGCAGTCAGCTTTCCCTTTTAGAGTATAGTTTCCATGCTTTGCATGTTTGATTCCTCTTTCTAAAATCTGACCTTTTCAACATCACACTCTTTTTTTGTTTGTTTGTTTGTTTTGTTTGTTTGTTTGTTTTTTGTTTTTTCGAGACAGAGTTTCTCTGTATAGCCCTGGCTGTCCTGGAACTCACTCCGTAGACCAGGCTGGCCTCGAACTCAGAAATCTGCCTGCCTCTGCCTCCCAAGTGCTGGGATTAAAGGCATGCACCACCACTGCACGGCTTCAACACCAGACTCTTTCATTTCACAATCTCATTTTGATGATGGATGCCTGAACTATCCTGTCATCCAACTCTGTGATAAGAGAACAGACCCAGTGCTTCTAGAAGAATCAGAGGAGGCACCTTTGGGTATTCCATGGAAGTCAACTTAATTCCAGCTAAGCAAGCCTCCTTCTAATAGTGAAGAGACTTTTTCCCAAAAAGCCAGTAATGAGTTAATAAAAGTAGACTCCACTTTGGCATTCACACCTAAGAATCAAGCATGATTTTCCCCAGAAAGATCTGTTTTGTTCTTTGAGTCTTTAGAAAAGTGGAGGGAAAAGAATGAGCTGCCTCATTAGCCGCCAATGCAGTAACTTAAACTGATTTGATTAACTCTGTCTCTCTCCCAGCAAATAGCTAGCATTAAATTTCAGTCATGTATCTTTCTCCCCAAAAGACACATCTCCTGTACCTGTCTGCCCAGTCTGTGCTCTCCCGTGGGGAATCCTGTTGATGCCAAGAATGTAGCCATCTGCAGTGGTGACATCATACTCTTCACTGGGGTAGCCATTGTACAAGATTATTTCACTCTGTAGTGGACATAGAGTTATTTGTAATTCCTCCTCTCAGGAGACACCATAAAAAAAACTAGACAAAGTGACAAACAAGTTAATGGGGGTAGATTATATGAAATCTATAGCTGTAGGTAGTTGTAAGATTAAATTTATTACATAAGTCATTATAAAAATAAACAAATGCTGGATGGTATCTACTAAAATATTGGGAGTGGGTATTTAGTGTTGATTTTTCTGACAAGGTTATATTTCCTTGCTACTTGCCTTTTGACTCTCCTCTAGGCTTTAGAGATGGTAAAATTCCATGCCCATAGAATTCTGGCATGAAATATCTAAATGGCTTTAAAAGCATGAATTTAAAATGGATGGATGGATAGATAGATACATAGATACATAGATACATAGATAGATAGATAGATAGATAGATAGATAGATAGATAGATAGAGATATGATATAATATGTTCTGCCTTTTAGTCAAAGGAGCTGATTTATCAGCTTGACACTTACAAAAATGTTGCAAACTGTTTCTCTTATCTAATAGTTTTGCCACAGCAGGGCTGGACCTTTGAGAATCTTACCACCCACTAATCCATTTTTTCTTTGAAGTAGTTTGTAGGAGACTTACAGCATTCATCCACACTTCGGGATTCACTTTATTTTCAAAATCCAAGAATCCACCAGTGCTTAAAGTTCCACGTATCAAACAAGCTGTTATTAAAAATAGCCACATCACAGGCATGCCTGGCACAAAACATTTAATGTTCATGGGTTAATCTTCTTCATCTATATGGATGACTAGAATTAAAATAGGAAGCAGGGAGTGACAGCAGGGAAGGCTGGTGCTTTATGAAAGAACCAAATACAGGGAAAGTTACTTCGAGTCTTATCATCTAACACAGTGAATATGGCCCTTTCAAGGTGTATTTTGTTTAAGTTTTTTTGATGACCTTGTCTTTGTTCAGCTGTTAGTTTAGAAGACAAGTTTTGACATCAAGGCAAATTAAACAGTGCAGTCGTCTGTGTCCCTGCCTTTCAGCCCAGAGAGCAAAGCAGAGACAATGAACAGATGGAGTTTTCCCTGAGTCATCACATTTGTTGGGTTTTGGGGATGTGACACTTCCCTGTCCACACTTCCCAAAGTTCCGCCTTGCACGTTTCCACATGCAGCCGTATTCCACTGCCATGGTTTCAAAGATCACATCTTCAAAGACAGGCCACCACCGTCTGAGCAATCAGACTCATCTCCTGGCTGCTGCTAACGTCAGCCAGCCTGTACATTTCCACCTCCCCACAAACACGCTGCTTCCTGACTGTGGGTAAGGATGCTAATCGCTTTGTGTCTTAGTTCAATTAATGTTTAAATTTTAAAAGCACCCTTTTCTGTTTATGCATATAGGTTTACATAATGCTACATCTACTCTAAAAATCCTATCTGCGGATGTTATATATAATTTAAAAACTGGAACTAATATTATCTATTGAAAACATCTAAGACATAGTCTTCAATGCCTAACTTACATTACTTTTTAAAAAACAATTATTTATTTTATGTATAGGAGTACACTGTTGCTGTCTTCAGACACACCAGGAAAGGGAAACACATCCTACTACAGATGATTGTGAGCCACCATGTGGTTGCTGGGAATTGAACTCAGGACCTCTGAAAGAACAATCAGTGCTCTTAACTACTGAGTCTTCTCTCCAGCCTCCTAAGTTACATTAGTTAAATATAGAAAGGCCCCATAAATTTGTTACTAATAGTATCCTCACTGACAGCTAGCAAAGCAAAGGCTTCAACACACTTACGATCTGCCCACGGTCACAGAACCAACAGGTGATGCGTCTAGGATGGGCATGCAGACAGTCCTACTGCAGAACCCTTGCACCTGATGGCCACTCTCGTCTGCCTCCTGGTTGAGACGAATCTCCATTCTTACCTAGTTAGGTGAGCGTCACCTGTCCAGAGGACTTCCGAACTTTGACTTTTGACATCAGGCTGAAGAGTGAGCTATGGCTGCAGTGACAGTTAGAAGCTAGAGAAGTAACAAACAGGAAGTTGGTGGAAATGAGGAAACCTTGGAAAATGACACTCCCAAGGCGGCTCCCTAGCACACCAAATGCATGATGCACTTGTAGGTTGGGAAATAGTGGTAGACATGATGCAAACTAATCAGTTTGGCTGACTCACTGATGTTTGCAGCTCCTGTCTGTCATTGTCGGGAAGAATCAGCAACATTTTCATATGAGTACTTCAAGTGGGGAAGCAGAATGTGTTCAGAATCCCACTGGACAAAAATAAGAAAGAACAGCATCTCCTTTCCTAAACCTACAGCATCACCATGAGAACCCATAGAAACAATGTATGAAAGTACTGGCGTTGGCGTAGTGTGCAGGGAAGCACGTGACTGTGAGTCAATTGAGGTGCAATCTAATTCTTGACATTCGAGCAGGGGGAGTGCAGTGAGCAAATTCACCCACACATCAAAGGACTTTGACCTAGAGTAAACTCTGGCAGCAATCAATTTGATTGTGGATCTAGAAACCATTTAACTTTGTCCTTAAAGAAGGTAGATATGGATGCCTACAGAGCTGAGGACACTTTAGCTCTAAATTCCACTTGCATGACATACAGGACGTATATGTCCTGCATCCTTCTGTTCTTTTGGTACAGGCATTCCTGTTTTTTATCCTGAAATCCTTTCAGAGACAAAACTATTATCTATATTTGTCCAAATCCTAGGATCCATTTCCGTTGAATCGGAAATTTCATGGCGATTACACAAATCTGAAATGAAAGGTGAGCCTCAGCTTGTTGGAACAAGAAGAACTTACTCACTAGTCCGCATTCATTTAGGCTTTGTTGAAAAATTCAAACCTGCTTTGTTCTGATGGACAGGCTGATGGCAGAGATAGGTGCCCTTGTTTGAAATGGCTCATAGCTTTGGATTATTAACCAATACTTTTGACAAAATTTTATGGGCTCTTTGGAAAGTTCTAGGATGCACAATGTTGTTTTACTGTTGATTTGTTGTTATGACTTCAAACAACAAAGTAACACAAATAACAACAACAACATTGACCTTCCAAGAACTTGCCAAAAAAATCCATAGAAGTTCTAACTAGTCTCCAAGATATTTTCCTCTTTGATTTATATTTTAGTAATCTGAGGAATTCTTCTTGTTCTTTTACTTGTAGAGAAACAATATTATGCCAAATGAATTCCAATGATCTTTTTGGTAATAGCTTATCACTCTTCTTATATAAGCTTGATATTTGAATAAGTAATCAATATACTATATCCTTTGTTGTAGTGTTTGTGATATTTTCTATAAGTATTAATAGAATAATGAGTACTGTATAATACTAAATATAGTTAAATAATTCAATCATCATATTGATCTTGATTAAAATGAACTGAATTGAAACATCTTCCTTTCTTACGAAATATAAAATGATAGCTAACCTCTGATCTTTAGAAGTTCAATTATTTCTTTCCTTTTCTCTACAGCTAGATGATATTAGAGCTGTAAAGTAATAGTAAGTAAAAATGTAAATTAAGAGGCAATATTTAAGAAGAAATATATTTCTGATATCTCCATCAAAGAATCCTATAACAGCCCAGAAAATAGTTTAAGGAGTACTAACATTCATTGATATATATATATATATATATTTTGTGTGTGTGTGTGTGTGTGTGTGTGTGTGTGTATAATGCCCCCAAATGACATTTGCTTGAGTGGGAATCTTGTTAGCCTCAAATTCATATTTTCTTACTTCTGGCTCAAGGTTTTTTTTTTTTTTTTAACATATTACTTTGTATCAAAGGGTCATAATGGTATCTTCATAATTATAAATCAAAGTTAAAAATTTATGTCTCATTTACATAACACAATAGAAAGTAATAAGACTTTTAAAATTTTAAATATGAAATTCAATGTCTTTGAGATAAATTTTCTCTAGAGTTAGAACTCACAAGACCATATTCTATTTTGTGGAGTTGGGTTTGTTTACTATATCTAATTTGTTTGTATCCTAAAAGTCAGAAAGGGCTCAAGAGTAGCATAGATATGCATAAATGTGAATGTGTATGCACATAGATGCTTAATTAGCATACTTAGTGAAAAAATATTTTAAATTACATATTAGAATTTTATTTCTCCACCCTTCATATAAAGCAAACTTGGTAATGCTCATGATTTATAAAATAAAGAATTACCTTGAGACAACTTAACAAAATGACACTTTCAAAAATGTTAGCAACAATAAATCTGTTTTTCCACCACTAAATTACATATATTTTCAAAAATAGTATAGCTATGATAAAGAGAGAGAAGAAAGAAGTTCAAAAGGACAAATTAATCATAAATAATAAGAATGTTAAAGTTTTTCTGAAGAGGCTGTAGCATAATCTAGCTGAAAACATATCCATCTCCATATAAATGATCCTTGGGAAAAACTCACATTTAAAGAGAAGTGAGGGCCAAAGGTGCTGGTGGCAGACCTTGGTAGCATTCATGACTTAGTACAGGTTCAGGATGTGCTTATGGCAAAGGTCAAAGCTTTGTGAAAGGAAGGACTATCCTCCTCCACCTCCAAGTAGGTTCACCTACCTACCTTGCTTAATACTACAATTTATGTATGACATTCTCCACAGCTCATTTGCATTTGAATTCTTGTTCTCCCCACTGGAATCCAAGTACACAGAGTACTTAGCCAGGAATTTTGTTCATAGTCTCACTCCCTTTCTGTGCTGAATAAAATTGTAATGACATACGCAGAGAGATGACACTAGTTTCTTTGTTATATGTTTCTATCTTTTATAAGTTCATATTTTATTCTGTAAAATTACTGAGAGACCATCTTGAACAGTCCTTAGTGTCCCCAGAAATAAGCATTTTTAGTGTCACACTACCTATTTTATCCCTCCCCACCCACCAGTACTATCAAAACTCTGTTGTGTAAGGGAATGAATGGATGAGCCAGAAAAGGAGACTTAATGACTAAGAATAGATAATGATTTATGAGAAGTTCCTATGAGTCAGGCATCTTACTTTGATACTCTACCAACTTGGCCACAGTCGCTCCTGAATCTTTCTGCTTTTAAACATTTCAGTGAAAAATTTTCTTAACATTATCACTATAGTATTTAACCAGAGAAGGGAAATTTGTAGTCAAAACAAGCCAATTGTGTTCTATGCTTTAACAAAATAAATCTTATTTTAATATACACCATTACTACTACAGTGAAAGAGTATAACTTGATAGCATTCATTTCTTTTATCCTTGTAACAAGTGACTACCAGGACATGGTCCATGGACTTCATGATCATATGGAGAAAAGATCGGCATACTTATTTTTCAAAGTTTTATTTTTCAAAATATTAAAGGTGTGTTTTAGCTTATGCTCTATAGCTCTTACAAATGCAGCTGTATGACTCAGCATGTGCATACATATGTCATTTCTGGGACAGTAGCACAACTGGTATCAGGATGTGTTCCTTCAGTAAGGATATGTACCATAAGAGGAATCTCCCTGTGATGGTTTTAGTGTCTGACCAGCCTGCCTTCTCCTGCCAAGATCATATCTTATTTATGAGGACACATTGACAGCTCCCTTATTTATGCCAAGAAATTCTTGATAAATGAGTATTTGCCAAAGATGTATTAACTGCTTATCATAAAATTACCCAGCTCCCACGGAACTCAGCCAATCACTTCATAACAGTAGGACACACTCTACCTTAATTATTGATTGATCATTATTATTTATTGAGTCTGAACCTAGGTGATGGAGAACATAATTGAGTTATAAGATATATCTAGTATTGGCAGTCAAGAAGTAGGGCTTCCAGCCAAGTTCATTAGGAAGTAGAAAACCTTTACCCTCTCTTCTTTTTTTCTTAAGTTTATTTTTATTTTATTTTTGTTAGTGGACCCTCCAATGCATCCTATACAACCCAAATCATTTTTTACTTTCTCTGGAATATCTTCTTGGATCCTTCAGCCTTGTATGTTTTTTTCTCACTTTGATTGAACCCAGCACTTAGAATACTTGTATTCTTTGATTGAACCCAGCACTTAGAATACTCATATACAGTCTGTTTATTGTTAGTGTATATTGTAATCCTGTTACTTTTACGTGAATATGATTATTTCCAGACCTAGTCGTTAACCATATAAACATATACAGTCTTTAAGTAACTAGAACAATGAACTTGTTGTTTGTACTTTGATTTTGAATACCACAAATAAATATTTTCAAATTTATATTTCTCCTATGTGAGTTATGAATACCTAATTCATAAACTTTGGCAAGGACCTAATGTGACGATGTGTGTCTTGTATGGAATTTGTCACATAGTAACAACTTTATAGATGCTTATTTCTATTCACATACACAATGCACCTTCCCTTCCTCTTCCTCCAACAGATAAAACAGCCCATGGATAAAATACTAGAGACCATTGACTACACAGGGAATAATTGGTTGACTTATACTTTCATGCATATTCAACCTCTTCATATGTAAAGTATGGGAAGTACTATGTATGTCTTCAGGAGTACAAGAATCAAATGAGCTAATATATAGATGTACTTGCCATGGTATCTGTTAAATGTTTTATTGTTGTTAGTACTTTTTACATTTATTTTGAGGTGTTGGAGATTGAATTTAGGGTTGCACTTATGCTAGTCAAACTATTTTCTGCTGCTGACACATTTTTAGTATATAGTTATATTAGAGATAGTTTCTATTATTTGGTTTTTTTTTTTTTTTTTTTTTTTTTTGAGACAGGGTTTCTCTGTGTAGCCCGGGCTGTACTGGAACTCACTTGGTAGACCAGGCTGGCCTCGAACTCAGAAATCTGCCTGCCTCTGCCTCCCAAGTGCTGGGATTAAAGGCGTGCGCCACCACCGCCCGGCGATAGTTTCTATTATTATGAAGAAAAAAATGTCTAAGTCCCATGAAGTTAATAGAATACATTTTATGATAACAGGTTTATATTTTTCAGTTTATACTATGGTCTACTTTGCTCCAATATAAATGAGAATTCTTTTTTATATAGGATTATAATTACAGTGGAAATTGTATACTAAGCTATTATTTTTACATAGCATTTTAAAGTAATAGAATTAATTAGTCCATATAATTAGTATTACAATAAATTCTTTTACTGTATTATAGTAGTCCACTAATAGTTGTGCTGATATTATATTCATCTTAACAAAATGAAAAATGTCAATTAGAAAGTTTAAATAATTTGTTTATGGATATTAATAAAGTGGTGCCATAACTCAACCTTATTTTACTATAGAGCTCATGGTTAAGTATTGAGCTTCATATTCATTTTGATCCTTACAACAGCTCATAGGTGTCAGGAGTAGGTGTCTTTATTGTATAAAAAAGAATACTGATTTTCTAGTGTTGCAGTAATAAAACTTGGAACTGATACTGGGGCTCCCATTGTTTAGATACAAGCACATACATCTAATGATTTCCTTACTTTGTAACTGATAAAATTAAAAAGTAATAATGCCTATGAAATAACTTTGAAAGGTTAAGAAGACAGAATAGAAATAGGAACTTTTCCCTACTGTGTAATTCCCGCCATTTTTTGTAGAATCTGTCACATCTTCAAGAGGAAGACACTATAACAATCTAGCTCAGTGTCTTAGTCTAAATTTGTCTGATTGACATCATATTGGTGGTGGCTGTAAAAGCTGCGATCCACATTGAAAGGGCTCGACTGGGAGATGATTTCTTTCTTTCTCTCTCTCTCTCTCTCTCTCTCTCTCTCTCTCTTTCTTCTTTTCTTCTTTATAATAATGAAAGCATTCATCTTGTCTGTAAAGGTTACTATATAAATGTTTAAAAATTTTAAATCGCATCAACATTTATAGTTACAGTGTGCAAAATTTCCATGTTTTTTTCTTTTATTGAAAATAGATTTTTCTTCTCATATATTATGATTTCCCTTCCCTCTGCCAAAGATGTATTAATTATATATCATAAAATTTACCTAGCTCCCATATCAAGGATTTCAACGTAAGATTTACTAACACTCTGAATCTGATGGAGAAAAAGGTATATTAGCACAGGAAAAGACTGAATGGGATCTTTTGAGTCAGACATTAAAACACACAAACAAACAAATGACAACTGGGACCTTATGAAATAAAAATCAAAACAAAACTGTTGTATAGCAAAGGATACCATTATTTAAATAAAAAGGCAGCCTAGGATTAAGGGGAAAGTATATAACAGAGGGTTGGTAGCAAGAAAATAGAAAGAACTAAAAATCAAAATTTTAAAAAAGGGATTAAAATTGGAACTAAACAAGAGTTCTTTAAAAAGAAGAACAAATGGCTATATTTAGCATCCTTAACCATTAGGGAAACCTAAATGTTCAGAGGAAAACACAGGGAAAAGATTTCAAATAAAAACATACACAAATATCCTTTGAAAAGGATTCCAAGAATTGACAATTGGATAGTATGAAATTTAATAAACTTCTCACAACAGAAGAGACCATTAGTGAAGAAATAGATAAACTAAATAATGGGGAAAAAGCTTTGCTAGATAAAAATGGGGTAAAGGATTAACTTCTAAATATGTGGAGAGATCAAAATACTGAACACCAAGAAACCAAACAGCCAAATCAATAAAACTACCAAGAAAATGAACAGAGAGTTTTCAAAAGACAAGTGGACTAAAAACCATATAAAGCGAACATTCATTCAAGAAATACAATTAAGGAAACACAAATTAAAATCAAATTGATATTCTATGTCATCTGAATCAGAATCGCTGTTATTAAAACAATATAAAACAAAAACAAATAACAAGTTCTAGTGTGACTGGAGAAAATATAATCCTTACACTTTGTTGGTATTAGTACAAATTAGTCTAGGAAATGTGGAAAGAAGTATGGAGATTCCTCAGTAAACCAAGAAGTATCATAAGATTGAGACATTTCTGGGTATAAATATGAAGGACTTTAATACGACACATAGGTACTTACACATCTGGAGTTCAGCACCATTTACAGTAGCCAGATTATAGAGTTAGCCTGGATGTCTTTAAAGAGATGATGGCCAAGAAAGAAAATCAAATATGTACACAATGGAGTTTTATTGAGCCAGAAAGAATCAAAGAAAATTGTTGTCTGAAAGAAAATGGATACAAATGGAATTCATAACATTAAGTAAAACAGAACCAGAAAGAAAATGTTACAAAAATTCCCTCCCCTGTGGATTCTAAATTTTATATAGATACCTGATATTGGTATTTTTTTTCATTAAAGTATAAACAAACATGTCTGGAGGAACAATGGAAATTAGCAGAGGGGGAAGAAAAATAATGATGCTATAGGAATGAGTACAATAAAGCATTTTATATACTTGTATCTTTTTATATGAACCACCTGAGTCTGGAAAATGAATACATGGTGATAAAAGAATTTCATTCCAAATAAAACAAATGTAGAAAGGTGGTAAGATTCAGAGACCAGAGAAAAGAGAGTAGGGAGAAAAGCTTAGGAATAACAACCCATCTCCACAGCTAGAGGCAATGTTTCTCCTATGTGGAAATAAAGTTGAGAATTGCAACAAACTCTGTTGGTAGAGAATCCGGCAAAGGTCCAGGTTAAATCTAAATAGGTAAGAGGTCTGAGATAAGACTTTGAAGAGTGCATTTGCATCTCCCAGCTCATTCCCAGGATGCAACGGCTAAGAGCTATATTGCAAAAGGACCTATTATGTGGATTAAGATGTCACAGAGACAGGGGGAAATGACCAACCAATGACTGGCCCAACTTGAGTTCTATCCCGTGAACAAGAGTCAATCCCTGACACAATTAATTATACTCTGTTATGTTTGCAGACAAGAGCCTAGCATAAGTGTCCTATGAGAGGCTCCACCTAGAAGCTGACCCAAATAGATGTAGAGACCCACAGCCACTCATTAGTTGGACCTCAGGAAGTTTTGTGGAAGAGTTGGGGAAGGACTGAGGAACCCAAATAGGTTAGAGATTCCACAAGAAACAAATAGAGTCAATTAACCTGGACCCTTTAGAGCTCCCAGAGACTGAACCACTGGCCAAACATCGTACAAGAACTGGACCTAGGCCCCCTGCACATATGCAGCAGATGTGCAGCTTGGTCTTCATATGGATCCCCCAACAACTAGAGCAGGGACTGTCTCTGACTCTGTTGCCCACCTGTGGATCCTGTCCCTTTACCTAGGCTGTCTTGGATGGCCTGAGAGGGAAAGGATATACCTACTTCTACAGTGACTTGAGGTGTCAGAGTGGGTTGGTGTAGGAGGAGCTAAGGTGGGAGGAGTAAGGAGAGGAAGAGGAAAAGTAAGAGGAGGAGCTAGAGAGGGCAGAGATGTAGGAGGATGAAGAGCTACTCAGGTATGGAAAGCAGTCGCGGGTAACAACTTATATTTAGGTTAGCTAATTGGGAAACAACTCTAATTGTATGGGCATATTGTTATTGAACATTACCAAACATATAAAGCCTTTGATTAATATTTAAGCATTAGAGTCTCATTTTCCTACCAGGCCCACATGGATGGCGAGATGGTCTGGGCAATGCCCAACCTAGAGGAGTCAGCGTGGAAGATTGGCAGAGCCATCTTCCACACTGGTGTCTCATGGGTAGCAGGGCTGGTGTCTCTGGCTGGCCATTTCTAGCTGTGGCACGCATGTGGCCTCTGGCCGGCTTGACCTGTGGCCATTTTAAATTACTTCAACAGGGTGGTACCCAAGGGGAAACCTCACCCTTCTCAGAGATGATGGGGAGGAAGAGATGGGGGAGGGGCCTTGTGAGATAAGGACTGGAGGGATGGAGGATGTGATTTGGATGCAAAATGAATAAATAAATTAATTAGAAAAAAGACTATTCTGGGGGGCCAGAAGGCCCTAAATAGCCCCATCTTTTGGAATCCTATACTGAGCTGTTTCAGTGAGACATCTCTCCATAAGACCAACTTTACTTACCTGTCTTGGTGTAGTTACTTTGCCACAAACTGGGTGACAGTGCTCCATGGTATATAGTAGCAGCTGCATATTGAAGGGAGAAGATAGTATCTCTATGCACTTAGGGAGCCTGTTTACTTGTGATAGAGAGTGTGCCCAGCCACATTTGATCTTGCTTGATTGATAGGGCTAAGGGCACCATGACTGAAGTGCCTGGATCACGGAGTGAGTTCCTGTTGTCTTTTTCCAAGTGTAGACTTTGTGGCTATAGTAATTTCTCTGGGATATTCTCTTGAACAAGTTTTGCCCCACATCTGGGATGTTCAGAGTAAGGTTTTCTAGATAATAGGTCCATTGGTGTTGTCTGTGTTCTTTCAGCCTGTTTTTGTTTGTTTGTTTGTTTTTAAGTACTCCATTAGGAGCAATTTAATAACATTCTGATGTGACTTATTTTTCTCAAAACTCAGTGAGACCACAACTAGAAGAAAGATAAGGAATGCTCAGACATCCCTCTGCCTTTCTAGTGCATAACAACATAACATACAAAGAGTAACTGTGCTTGACTTAGACAACATAGGTAACTCAGTTAAAAGCAATTACCTTAGATTTTACGTTTTCCTGTTACTTTTGTTGCTTTGAATTTTTCTGTTGTTAGTGATTTTTATTATTGGTGTGTATGATGCTAGGGATAGCGGCAGGGTCTCACACATTTGACTGGGTATTCTTCATTGAGCTAAACCCCTACCCCTGCTATAGCAAAACCAACTCAAAGTCTACACAGATATTTAAGCTTAAATATTCAGGAAAGGAAAAATTCCAGCTATTGATCTAACATGAATGTTAACAGCAGGACTCAGGACAGCTAGATTGACAAGCAGACAGACAGACAGACAAGACAACACACACACACACAAACAGACACATATACACACACATACACACACAGACACATGCATATACACACATACACTCACATGCACTTGCACACGAATACTATATACACATGCGTGTGCATATACACACATAACCATACATGTGCATGTACACACACATACACATACATTTATACATACACATACAGACACACACACACAGTAGCAGCACAGGGAAATAACACATTTCCTTTTCTGTCACCACCCCCTGTGTTAATGTATAGCACTGACAAGCCTGAGAGTGAAGTCAGGGGATAGGTTAGGGTATGTCTGTCATTCTGGTTGCCACCCCTCTCTGTGAAACATCTAAGCATCTGAAACTATTGTCTAACCAGATAGCAAATATTTCAGGCCTGTCCTATGACTAGAACAGTCAGTAAAAGAAACCGTCTTAAGTAACAGAGCCGATCTCAGTCATGTCTGTGGAAACCCTCATTACTGGGTAGCAGCCAACACTCTCATTTTATGAGTAAGCACAGGAGATGTTTCTGAGCTCTGTTGTCTATACCACACTGACTCATATTGCTAATGTCCCACTTCTGTGAGAACTGCAGGATCAATGGGTATCTCTAACAGCGAAACCTCACGCATGATGTTCAAAGTCATTCATCACAACCAATAAAGTTCAAAGAGTAATAACACTGTGGTACTGGAAATACTCAATGTTGAACAACAAATTGACTCTCCAAGGCAGAGCACCAGGAGAAAGCCACTTTCCACAAAACAATAGAGATATCCACCATAACAGACATGCAAAGATCAACACAGAAGTGTAAGAATATGGAAAAAATTAACTTTGACACTTCTTAAACTCCATGCATTTGTAACAATAGATCCTATAGATGTCAAAGTACATGAACTTCTCAAAAAAGAATTAAAAGTGATGATTTGTTAAAATCCTTAATGTATTATGGGTAAATATCCAAGGGATTATGGGTAAACAATGACATGAAAGAAGGAAGGCAACAAACAATGTATAAGAACTTCAGTAAGAGGATAGAAATTTGAGGAAAGAGCCATATAGGAAATCAAAACACCAAGTTTAAAAAATAAAAAATAAAAAGAATCAGCTGAGCTGGGTATAGTTGCTAATGCCTGTATTCCAGCAGTTGGGTTGCTGAAGCAGAAAGATTGCAACTTTGAAGCTAGGGTGGTCTATATAATCAGTGAAAGCCTATCCTAATACAAACAACAACAACAACAAATCAGTTGAAAACCTGGATAATAGGCCTTATCAGGCAGAACGAATGTTAGAATGTGAAAACAGGTCTCTTAGACTCTGTCATTCAGAGATACAGAAAACAAACAGGAACCAATGTAGAAATCAGTCCACGTCTTTGAGAAACCACTGAAAAATCAAAATGTTGTACTATCAGCAGATATAAAAACCAAGAGCACATAATGACTACTGAATGAAAAAAAAAAAGCAGAAAATTCTCAGACCTTGATGGAGAGAAATGGTTACTCATGTGTAGAAGGAATTTAGAGCCCCAAATACACATAGCCAGAATGAATTACAGAATGAAATATAGTCAACTACTGAGAGTACATAATATAGAAAGAATTTTAAAATCTATGAGAAACGAGTGCCAACTCAAATTAAAAAGGAAATCCATCTGAGTACCATCAGAAACCACAAAGCCATGAAGGTATGAAATGGTGGATGCTCAAGTCCTTGAGAAACAAACTATCAGCTGACATTACTATGCCCAATGAGGTTATCCCTTTGAACTGAAGAATAAGTAAAGACACTCCAAGAAAAGCAAGCACTAAGGTAATTTGTTCTTACTTGACTGGCCATTAAGGAGCCATAAATTAAGAAACAAAAGAAAGATAACTGCTGTCATAAAAACAAGGAAAAGAAAAAATAATAACAGAAGAGTGGATGTTCAAATGAAATACAGAACATGAATACTATTAATATGGTTAACAATCAAACTATAAAGATGAATGTGAGGGGATGAATGGAAAAAGAGAAGACTATTCAAAACAACTAGAGAAAACTCAACAAAATGACAGGGAAGAATCCATATTGTTCTATGATAAATCCCAATGATGTCTTTCAATTAAAAGACACAGACTATGTGAATGTATTAAAAAAGATGTAAAAATGTGTGTGGCGGGAGAGGTAGCTCAGGTAGTTGGGCACTTGCCCAGCAGGCACAAAGGGTTTGATCCCCACCATTACACAACCCAAGTACATCAGTGTGGTACACCTGTAATCCTAGCACTCAGCAGACAGGGGTAGGATTATACCCTAACATAATAAATGTAATAGTCAACATCATAGTAATGGGGGGAGGACTGAAAGAATTTCCTCTAAGGAATAAGACAAGGACAGCTGCCCTTCCTGTTCTAGCACAAAAGGGGGAGATTGCCTTGCATTCATTGGCACCAGAGACAAATTCCTGAACAGATCTAAACCAATTCTCAACAGAGGAATCTCGAGCAGCCGAGAAACACTTAAGAGAAATGTTCAACATCCTTAGCCAATCAGGGAAATGAAAATCAAAACTACTATGAGATTCCATCTTACACCTGTCAGAATGGCTAAGATCAATAACAGAAGTGACAGCTCCTGCTGGTGAAGTTCTAGAGCAAATGGAGGAATACTCCACTACTGGTGGCAAACTTGTATAGCCAGTATGGAAATCAATATGGCAGTTCTGCAGAAAATTGGGAATTGTTCTACCTCTAGACTCATCGATACTACTCTTATGCAGATATTTGGGTACAAAGGATGATCCATCCTACCAAAAGAACAATTGTTCAGCTATGTTCATAGCAGCTTTATTCATAATAGCCAGAAACTGGAAACAATCTAGAATAGATAAAGAAAATGCAGCATATTTACACAACAGAGTATTAATCAGCTGTTAAATATTTCATGACATCATGGAATTTGCAGGCAATAGATGGAACTAGAAAAGATGATCCTGAGTGAGGTAGCCCAGACCCAGAAAGACAAGCAGGTGTGTAGTCACTTATAAATAGATATTAGCTGTTAATTAAGGGATAATCATGCTGCAATCCACAGACCTAGAAAGGCTGAGTAACGAAGGATCATGGGGGCACACATGGATCTCCCTGGCAAGGGAAAATAAAATAGATCTTGCAAGCAACTAGGGGTAGGTGGGGAGGAGAGTAGGAGGGATCAGTCCGGGGCTGGGAGAGATGGTAAGAGAGAATACTGGGAAAGACAAATGGAATCGGGGGAATTTAGGGCATGATGTAGAAACCTAGTACAGTAGAAACTTCCTGAACACTACAAGAGTGGCCATAGTAAAGTCTCCTAGGAATAGATGATATGGAGTCTGAATTGGCTATCTTCTATAACCAGGCAAAGCTCCTAGCAGTAGGATTAAGACATCAACCCAGCCACCAAACCTTTGACCTACCATCTGTCCTGCCAGTAAGACTTGCTGGGGCAATGGTGGCAAGAACTTGTTAGAGTGGCCAACCCATGACTGGTTCAACATGAGGCCCATACCACAAGAGGGAGCCTATGCCTGACACTGCTGGAAGGTTAGGAACCAGAAGCAGGACAGCCCAGAGACCTAGAACCAAACTAAACACAACTAGTAAAACAAAAAAAACAAAAAACAAAACAAAATAAAAAACCAAAAGACAGTGAAATGATTCTTAGTGATATTCTGCTATACTCATAGATCGATGCTTAGCCCAGTTGTCATCAGAGGGGCGTCATTCAATAACTGATGGGAGTAGATGCAGAGAATGGGAGAGCAGATGCATGCGAACCCTGCAGAAATGGAGGGAAGATGTGTAGGAGCCAGAGGAGTTGAGGACACTATAAGAACAGGGCCCACCACAAATAAGCAGGGCTCATAGGGCTCTCAAAAATTGAAGGTACGAATATGATCTAGGTCCTCTGCATACACTTTATGGTTGTGTAGCTAGGCATTCTTGCAGAACTCACAATAATGGGGGTGGGGGTGGGGATATCTCTGATTTTTGCTTGCTCTTGGGATCCTTTACCTTCTACTGAGTTGCCATATCCATCATATTATGAGGGTTTATGCCCAGTCTTATTGTATTTTGTTAGGCCATGTTTGGTGGATATCCAGGGCAGGGGGCTTCCTTCCCTCTCTTCCTACCTCCCTCCCTCCTCCTCCTGTCTTTCAGACAAGGAGGAAGAAGAGGAAGAAGAGGAAGAGGAGAAGGAGGAGGAAAAGTTAGGTGGAGTTGTTCTGGGGAAGAGGAGAGATAGGGTGAGGGAGTGGGAGGAGTGGAGGGAAGGGAAACCTGTGGAGATGTAATGTGTGAAAGAAGCATAAAATTAAAAACAGTGAAAAATAACAATATAATTCAAACATGGGGATGTAAATTCCATTCTCAGGAAAAAAATTCTTCTAGAAACAAAAGCAGAAAGACTTTTTCAACTAAATACATGCTGAAATGATTCAGTCATTAATAACCTACAACTGAATGGTCAATCAAGGAAGAGAATTACACCAAAGGTTATCAGGTGACATCAAAATGAGGTTATATCAAGTTTTCAAGAAATTACAAAACAACATATAATATACTGCAATAAATATATTGTTACATGTAATACACTATTACATAATTATAAGATTGTAATGTTTTAAATTATGGTATCAAATATTACATTTAATATATACTTGCTCTATCTTAATGGTTGGTAGCTTATTATTGCCGACTACAGATTAGAATAAAGTTGACAATTTAAAGCTGAACATATTTATTATGCTACTGGTGTTGGAGTTCAAGAATACAGGCCTGTTAGAGCTGAAGGCCCCTGCCCTGGGTTTCACAGGCTGCAAGCCAGGCTGCTTTCACAATGGGAAGCTCGAGCACAACATAATGGGCTTCCACACTCAAGAAGAGTTGTGGGAAAATTTATTTTCTTGTGGCTGTAGGTTGGTTGAAGGTCCTGTTGTTTGCTGGTTATTGGCTAGAGGTTATTCTCAGCTCTGAGAAGTCATTCACTGTTCACTATGTGAACTTCCTCATTACATCTGTTTGTCTCAAGCTAATAAAAGCTTTTGCTTTAGAATCCTTAAACATAATGCTGTGTCGTAGAATGCAAGCAAGCAATCATATTCCATCTCCTTTCCGTTGCCAAATAGAATTACGTAGCCAGGGGTATGGCTTCTGTCAACTTTGCAAATGCTGTTGACTACAAAGAACACTCAGTCCCCTTCCATCACAAAAAAGAAGGAATAATACAATTTGAGAATTACTGAGATGCCACTGTAGGGTCTGTCTTATTATTACCGGAAGACACCCACCTGCTTACAAAAATAGAGTGTCTTTAATTTTGCAAAGATTCTTCCATCATTCTAATTAGGTCTTGGTAAACTTCCTGGGGAGCATCCTGTCCGAGGTAAAAATCCATGTGATTGTAGTGTGGAATGTCCTTGTAGTAGATAAGGTTGGCAACTTTAGGGAGCAGATTTTTAGTGTCCTTATCATCTGCCACAACATCCTGTCCTCCACTCCACATTGCTGTTGGGACACGCATCTTAGTGATGTTGTATACAGTGGTGTAAGCTAAAGGAAGTGGGAGGGGCAAGGAAAAGGGAGAACAACATTAGACATTGAGCTAATTGTTCAGATTGTTAATGACATAAACACAAAAACTTTGTATAGTCAGTTCTACATCGCTGTGAAAAAATATCTTAGAATAGCTCCTATAAATAAGAAAGACTCTTACTCTTTCAGAGATTGCAATATTTGTTTGTATGCCTTGTTGCTTTTAGGCCTGTTATGAGGCAGTGGATCATAACAGAAACATCCAGCAGAGGAAAGCCTCCTCACCATGATATAGCCAGAAATCAAAGAAAGTATATTCACGCAACAATGCATTATAGAAATAAAGAACAACTGTTATATTCCTGACTTGTATTTTGGGGCAGATACTTGAGGAAGAGTGTTTCTCTAAAATTCAGGGGTTTCTCTTTCTGACAAAAAATGACCTGAGAGTGTGCACATTTCAAGATAAACATTTCTCTCATATGCAGAAATCTGGGCTCAGTGGCTCTTTTGACACTTGTGCATCAGCAGGCTTTTCAGAGAGCATCTATACCAGCACATAAATGCCAACACTTGAAGAATATTTAAAGGGATTGATCTATACACAGAAAGAGTGTGGTATAGGACTAAACAGGCAGCAAGCTTTCCCTTACACATTCCTCATTTTAATCATCTACTACACACCTTGATCTAAATGGCCAAGTACCCCAGTTGATTCTTCTGGAGCAAGAAGACTCACCACAGTGACTCAGCAGCATCTGGGCACAGCTATAAAACTGGCCCAGACAATTTTCTGCCACATTGTTCTTTAGCTATGCAGAAAATGTGGTTTTTTTTTTTGGTTTTGAAATGGCAAGAGCCATATGAGCAAGACTTTGGAAAGAGCCAATGAATGGAAATAGTCTCTGAGCCAAACTGAGTGTGAGTTGCAAAGACAGGATGGAGAAGATACTGTAGAAAAAACAGAGTTTCTTTTTTTCCTAAAAGGGACTTAGTTTCTGCTCCTTGCAAATGAATAACCACTGTAAATAGTTTCTGATTATCCACGCTGTAGAATGAAGTTTGTTCTCCTTCAATTCAAAAGTTGAATCACTAATCTCTAATGTAAACATAATTAAGGTTAAATGATGTTTCAAACATTTCTCTCCTTCTAACTCTACAGAATAGTTGGTCATAAGAAAAAAATCTCCCTCCTTTCCTCCTTCCCTCATACACTTCCTCCTTCCCTCCCTCTCTCCCTCCCCTTTCATTTTCAGGAACATACACAGAGTAAAGACCACATGAGCACACATTAAGAAGACAGCTATCTTCAAGCCAGAAAAAGAAACCTCATTATAGCTTTCATGGCATCTTCACCACGAGCACACTACTTCTAGTACTGAGGTAACACGGTCAAAAGCAAAGACCCCAAGGACCCACAGAAGCTCTTTTAGCACAATACAAGGAGAATGTGTGTCTCAAGTTCTCTTCAAAAAGTGATACTCAGGTCGATCGCACTGGTATAACCATGTGGAATGTTACTTTTCTTGATGGGAGGGAGTGTGAGAGTCTGTGCTCTCAAATATTCAAAGTATATTATCCCTCTCATCTATTAGTGGGAGGTCTTGGAAAGTGGAAAAGGAAAACTAGCAGTTCTGAGAGAGCAACACAGAAGGCAGAGAAGGAAGTGAATGCAGATTAGCCTGTCTAGTGTGCAACAGGAAGCAGGGAGGGGGTGTGGAAGGATCCAGAAAGCCTGGCACAGTGTCCCACATGTAAAGAGTAACTAGGGAAAGAATGGAGCTGGTTTTTCTGATTGTGGTTTTCTTAGTAGCAACATACAAACGACAAATACTTAGCTATCAAAATAGAGCTTAACAAAGACTGAAAGAAAACCAAAACAACATGAAGGCATCAACAGACACAGGCAAGCTTTCAGGATCAAAGTCAGTCCAACATCCCAGAAGCTGGAATTCCATTACTCTAGTGACACTATTACTCTGCTATTAGTATTACTATTAGGAATTGAGAAGAAGACAAATCAAAAATAAATGTTAAAATTTATCTTTAAATGGTATCTGGTAACTTTTCCCAGGACTTCTTAGTTTATATTTAAGTTGATAGTGAGAAATCATAAATTATTTAGACATCATACTTCCTTAGCAATGTAGAATTCCTAGTGATTTATGTCAGTAATTAAACAATAGAATTTATGGTGTCATTAAGTGTAGTTGTAACTAAGGCTACTGTCTTTTAAATATGCAGAGTTTGTCTTCTGTTTGGGTCTCCACCAGAAGTTCCAAGCAAGGGATCATATCTGAACCTCACTCACCATGTAAGCATAATTTTCCTTCCATTTGTAAATACAGAGATGAACTTGATATCTCTGACCCACCTTCATCCATGGGTCCTAGCTCATAAGATGAGGTCAGCATCTAAAATGCCCTTCCTAAAGAAACCATAAACTTGGTGGAACAAGAAAGGCAGTCATTAGCAGAGAGAAGCATTGCTCTTTGTGTGTCTGATACCTGCTCCTGCACCAAACCCATGCAAGTTCCACTATAGCAGTTTGGGAGGACAGCCAGTTTTTTAAAAAACATTAAAAATATTAATTTCTCTATTTAAATTATTTATTCTCTGAAGTTTTGAAAGAAGATGACAATGTTTTATGTTTTAGTTCAGTTGGCCATCAGGCAGCCAAATCAATGATTGTGTTGCCCAACATAGAAAAAAGTAACAGTAACAAGAGACTGTACATTTTTTAGTGTAAGATGATCACTAAATTCACCGTTTTAATAGAACATGTCAAGAAACATCTTAATATTACATTACCCATCCTATAATTCCAGTTCTCCTTAAAGATACATTATCTGATTGATGTATCTTAAAATCCATATATTGGATTTTTAATTTTTAAATTTTTTATTGTATATTTTCTTATTTATATTTCAAATGTTATCCCCTTTCCCAGTTGTGCCCCCTGAAACCTCTTATTTCATCCCTCTCCTCTGTTCTATGAGGGTGTTCCCCACCACACCACCAACTCCATGCCCTCGAATTCCCTACACTGGGGCATTGATCAATCCTACGGACCAAGGGTCTCTCCTCCCATTGACGTCTGACAAGGCCATCCTCTGCTACATATGCAGCTGGAGTCATGGGTCCCTCCATGTTACTCCTTGGTTTTTAAAGTAATGAAGGACATCATGAGAAACTGTTAGAACAATGCTAGTTTTGTTAGATAAAACCTGTTTTAGAAATGGGGGTCATGTTTCTAAATTCTACCTGAGGTTATAGTGTGCTTAGACATGAGTCTAGCATGGCTGTTCTCAAGAGGCCCAACAGCTGACTTAGACAGATGCAGATACTTACACCCAGCCAATGGACTAAAACTGGGGACTTCTGTGGTTGAATCAAAGAAAGGCTGGAAAGAAGGAGGGCGACTCCATAAGAAGACCAGCAGTTGCAACTAAGCAGGACCCCTGAGATCGCTCAGACACTGAGCCATCAACCAGGCAGCATACAAGAGCTGGTCGGAGGCCCTTAACACATATACAGCAGACGACTGCCTGCTCTGGTCTCAGTGGGAGAAGACAAAAGTCTATCCCTTGAGAGACTTGAGGCCCCAGGGAGTGGGGGGCCTGGAAAGTGTAGTGTGTGTGTGTGTGTGTGTGTGTGTGTGTGTGTGTGTGTGTGTATCCTCTTGGAGTCAGGGAGGAGGAGGAATGGGATAAGGAGCTGTGGGAAGGCAGACCAGGAGCAAGGTAACTACTGAACTGTAAAAAAAAAAAAAAGTAATTTAAAAATAAAAAAAAACAGTGTTAATGAAGTATTAAGAGTACTTGTTTTGTTTTCCTGCAAAGGAATGAGTAGTGAAAGAAAAATAGAGAAATACATTTGAGATTCAGAAATCTATGGGCCATTGTCTAGTTATTTGGCAATGGCAATGTACTTCCTTAGGCCTCTAGTAAAATGAGGACAATAAAGTGTACCTCAAGTGACCATTGTGAGGATTAGAAACAATGACTCAGCTCAGGTAAGACCAGGAAGCACCACATGCTAGCACCAATGAGCATGCCTGTCAAAGCGAACAGGGAAATAGCATATAAATATTGGAGTGGAGGCTGTTCTCATGGGTTCACTGCAGCGTGCCACTGGCTGAGGTCAGCATTCGTATTATTTACCTGGTTGAAGTGCATCATGTTCTGGTCAGCGTTGCCCCAGTCAAAAGCTTGGAGTTGACCAGAATTGACAGCCTAAAATAAAACACAAATAAAAATAAAACACATAAGATGACATAAGAAGACAATGTACATTAAAATTAGTGAGCAAGAAATACACAGAGAAAGTTGATATTATCTCCACTTATTAGAACATTAATCAAATAACAAAAGTAGATACTGCTTCATGGAACCTATAGAACCTATTATGCCCTGCTCCACATATATCTTTTGAATGAAAATCTGCAGATAACAATACTATCAAATGCTACATTACACATCGGATTTCAAGAATTTATATCTGCATATGTTTATAGAAATTTTGACCATAATTTCCAACACTAAAAATGAGTATGGCTGTTATTAAACAATTTGCCACTTTACTATCTACCAGCAAGTGCTATTATGAGTGTATTCCTTATTGTTAAACATCCTTGTCATTATTAGGAGAATATTCAGCACATGTGGACTGCTTGGTATTCAGACTTCAAATATATGAGTAGAAGTATTCAGACAATTACACTTTCCTTGATTCTGTTATTTGCCACCTGTTGCCCCTGTTGAATTAAGGAGGGAGATAAATCCAGATTTATATGAAGCACTAAATTTAATTATCTTCAGAAAAAATTTCTTTTCCTTTTGTTGTCTCCACTGATAGCTTTATTCATTTTACTTTATAATTTTTACTTCCATAACATTATATATGTATATATATATATTATTATACATATAAGAGTATAAATACTATAGTATAAAGTATTACATTGCTATAATATAATATGTATAGTTATGATATATATGGTAAAATATATTGTGTGTGTGTGTATGTGTGTGTTTATGTGTATGTGTTATAAAATCCTGTCTCAAAAAACAAAAAACAAAACAAAGAACTCCACACATTTTAAGCAGTGTGAGGCAACAGAGTTTTGGTTTTGTTTTTTGGTTTTTTGTGTTTTTTGTTTTTAGAATTTTAGAGTCCTGGAGTCTAATAAGACTGTTTTATACCCAGACTTGAATGATGACCCAATCTCCTATGGAGGGCAAGATATCTGTGAGGTGTGAAAGAAGAGAGCATCTGCCTGGACTGTAAGATTAACTAGGAAGATGTGTATAAGTCACCCAATCTCTGGCAATGTGCAACAGAACATGTTTTACTGACTCACAACAAATCAAATATGTTTTGTTTAAAATGCTTGGGGCCAGCTGTGCTCTTAATTTCATGGATTTTAAATATATATATACACATATATATATGTATATATAATATATAATTTTGTAATATTTACATGAATTTTATCAACTGAGCATGACTAATTTGAAAACCCCCAATCCAACCTGCTCCAGAATCTATGATTTTTCAGTGTAAGTGATGGATTAGAGATATTCAAGAGTGCTTTAGAGAGGTGGGCAACATCACCCTTGCTTTCACTGTCTGGATACATTTGAAACAAATGCTATATCCCCATTCATTAGTCATTCTTCATATTTTGCAAAAGGTGAGAGACTCTAGATGCAAAAGGCATCAGCTGCAACATTTGTAGAATGGGACGCAACTGCCTTAAGGGAAACATTATCAAAAGAACCCGCAAGATCAAGGAAATTATGTATGAAGAGCAAGAAGAGCAATAGTAAGTGCTCAAGAGCTGTGAACGTGAATTTCCTGAGAGGACAGGACCCCTGTAGATTGTACCCATGTCCTCACCAGTAGCAGGTTCCATCCTTAGACCAGCCTTCACTCATAGGAACACAAAGCCTATCTCCATAAACTTTGCAGAAATAGCCAGTTATTTTTCATACTATCTGTAACTGATTCCCATTTTCACCTTTAAAGTGGGTCATACCTTAATACTTGCCGGTAATTAAAATGGTATAAAAGCAAAAAGGGGAGGGGGATGGGATAGAGGGTTGCTAGGGAGGGGAAATGCAGAAAGAGGATGGCATCTGAAATGTAAATAAATTTAAAAAAATGAAAAAAATAAAGTGGGCCATAAGATATTAGTATATATATTAAAATGCAAACTACTCTCTCATTTCCTCCCATACACAGATAGATGGGATTATGCTAATTTTGATCAGTTCTTTAAAAGGATGGGCCTGAAATTATTGATAAAAAAATTACTGATAAAGACAACATTACACAAAGAATTAATATACACTTATACACATGCTCAGAAAGTTATGCAACTTAATGGAACCCAATTTATCTTGAGCTTACCTGATATTGAGTAATTTTATCAAATGAAATTGTAACTGTGAGCAAACCCACAAACTATCATCTATTTTAATCCCTCCCTAGAATTTCCTTTGTTCAGAACAAATCACTCTTTCTGCACTCCAAAATGCCCCATGGGCTAACTGGAAGATGAACAGGTCTTTCTGGAATATGTTGTATTGTTTTACATAAAGTTGTTTCAAACCTAATGGTTTCCCAGAAGAAGAAATAAAAGCCTTCCCCAAGTAGGTTAAGGAAGGAGCCTAAGGACAGGAACTTAGAATACATGGGAATCAGAAACCTGGGCACGAAAAACAAGGAGAATAGATTGGGAGCAAAGGTAATCAAAAGGAGGAGTCGGTGTTGATTCTAGAAGCATCACCATACTAGGTAGGTACATGCACAACCTGCATGGAGCTCTCTGGTACTACACCTCAAGGATTTTGTAGATATTTGCATATGCAGAGAGAGAGAGAGAGAGAGAAGAGAGAGAGAGAGAGAGAGAGGTACCTGCGCCCAGTGCAGCATGTTCTGAACAGATGTTCCTGCAGGACTCTGTGCCATATAAACATCCAAGCGACTCTGTAAAGAGATCATTTATCATCTTGAGGCTATTCATAACATATGAATAGATATAACAATTATTATTTTTAGGGAAAACATATTCTTTATCTCTGTGGAAATATTAACCAAAGAACCCATCATTAAGAATACTCTCCTCCATGGCTTGTTTCTGTCCTGGATAATGGTTCCCTTCAGCTCACAGAGGGTATCTAACTGGTTGAATGCAGAAGGCTATGTCACTTTTCCTTTTGGACTTATACAGACAAAGTGTTAAAAACTACAATGGGCCTCTTCTTTACTTTGTGTATATAAAAGGACATTGAAATAAAGCTTCAAGGGGTTGGAGGGATGACTCAGTGGTTAAGAGCACTGACTGCTCTTGCAGAAGATGTAGGTTCAAATCCCAGCACCCAAATGACAGCTCACAACTGTGTGCAATGCCAGTCCCAGGGGCATTTGGTGTCCTCTTCTAGCCTCTCCAAACACAAGGTTCACAGGGTACCAAGCATACACATAAATGAAAATAAATAAATATGAAAAATAAATTGAAAGCTTTGTTCACAAAACATTTTGGCAACAACCTGTTTCAAGTCATTACTAGATTTTAAAAATGGGTCAAATATTTTTGTGAAGCCTTTGATATTTGTAGGATGAAGGTCCTCTAATATAGTTAGACTTATTCTGGATAAGACATTTCTTTTCACGCTTTGAGTTCATTTTTAAATATAAAAATTACTTTTCTACCAGTGTGAGTATTGAAAAAATTTAAACAGTTTTCAAAAATACATCTATTTATGATTAATCCAAAACTACTGATAAAAAGCCAAAATCATAAATTGAGTTCATAACATTGTGATTAATAGTAGTAGTTATTATTTTGAAGTTCCACAAAACTGCAGTGCTGGCTATGTGTTGCTCTGTTCTTCCTGATGTTATGATATCCTATAATCTGTCCTTAGCTGACAGTCAAAAAAGAATTTGGCCAAATACGGCCTCTATAGTCAAGGGTATTGCTTCATTAAGTCTTTATCAGACACTTGGGCCAACTTGCTTAGCTCAGCCTATGTGACATGTTTTCATCTACACGACATTCTTAGATCCCTACATTAACAAGCACAGTTTCACTGGAGAATTGACTTGAGAATATGGAAAGGCAGTGGTTCAGGCATACTTTACGTAAAACAAGCCTTTTATAAAAATCCTTGACCCTGACAATCAGCCCTGTAATCCCAAATACTCAGGAGGCTGAGACAGAAGTATGATGGATTCAAGGCTCAACTGGGCTACATAGTGAGTTCAAGGCCAGCCTGGGCAACTTAGAAAGAACCTCTTATCTCCAAAATATAGGGAGAACAGGCCCTTGGCAAAAGTCTATGAGATAGATGGAGTCCATCTTCTGCTGTGTGCTACCTCTGGTTTCAAACAGTCCATGTCTAGCTGGGATGTGAGGAGTAACTGCTGAACTTTCCCTTCTTTGCCCATCAAGTTAGCTACTTATATTCTGAAAGGAAAGGACACCAGTTATGCTAGAAAAAAGGAAGAGTAACCACCCCACTCAGCACCCTTAATGCTAAATTTGTGGCTGTTACTGAAAAGACAAATCTATCTCTTTCAGTTAGTGGAGGGGTGATTCACAAGATAAGAATTTCCAAATTGCTCATGAATGTGGAATATTTATTTAAAAAACATGCAAATTGCAGATTCTGAAATAACTCCCTGAGATTCCACTTTAGCAGGTCTGAAATAACCATAATTCTAATGAATATAATGAGATTTTTTTTTATTGGTATAATTTTAGCCACAGCAAGAATTTGAAGCTATGTGAGCAAGCCATTTTCTCCAGTTGTTTTTATATATGATAGTCAACTCTCGACCCTGACCAGAGCCATGAAGACACTAACTACATTTCAAAAGACAAAACAGAAGCCATCTAACATGGTTTACAGAAAATCCAAAGTGAACTCTCAACCCCTTTATAACAAAATCTTTGGGTTTCAGGAAGTGATTCCTTATACCTACCATGTTTAAGTTTTGGGGATCAAATCCACTTAGAGAAAACAGGAAGTTGCTGCATATCTGTCGGAATAACTTCCGGTTGCACACTTTGGTAGCAATGAATTGTTCAAACCACGTATGAGTGGAGAACATTTTGTCACCAAACAATACCTGAAAGATGGGCGTAGAACATCACTAACTGTCATAGCTAATGGCTGTCAGGAGCAGAGAACGTTTGTCCATCCAGGTAAGGACTGCATGGACAGTAACAGTACAGTCCTGTGTGAAACCACAAGGCTTGTGAAATTTTATCTTCGTAATACTCCTATACCCTGAAACTTTTCATAAGACTCATTCATTGGGATGATTTGGGCATGTTCCCTGAGAGAATAGCCTGCACAGAGATTGGTAAAACATTTCTACATGGTTTTAGATTCTCCTTATAACTGGAGAAGCATTTAGTCCCTGTTTGTCTAAATTTTTGTAACTGTAAAATGGAAAAATTGGCACCTCCTAAGCAGAGTCATTGTAAAGGTGATAGTTTATGTTTGAAGACTATCTAATGAAGTTCTTAGAAACTAGCAAATAGTTTCAGAACAATAAGTTTGACCTAAGTGGTAACTGAAACAGGCAGCCAGGTTTTCCCTTCACAATCCTTTAATGCTGTCTCAAAAACAAAAGCTGCATCCCAAGCACTGCACCTCTACTGATGAAATTTCAGGCAAGGACACAAATATGTTGAAAACACCTTTTGAATTCTAAAAATCTATCACATTACAACACAAGAAAATACTGAATCCTCATGTATATTCATCAAATCTTGCTTTAATTTCATCAGAGTGAATTTCATATTATTGGGGTAACAAGTTGCAGGGGAGATGAAAGATCAATTTTATTTCTTAAAAGTTTTAGAAACAACCATTTACTATAAAAATTGTCACAGATTTTTTTTCCAAAATCCTTTATTAACTGACTATTATGACAACAACCAAACAAGAATAATGCATGTTTATTTTTATTGCAGTAATGCACTATAAGTTTTTATCCTTTCTTCAGTAAACTAGAGCCATTAAATTCCTATGTGGTATAACTTACTTCAGTTCTGAATTTGAAGACGTTTTGTATTATAGAATTGGAAGGAATTCCTGTTTAGTAAAACATTTACTAGTCTATGAAACTTTGATAGCATATATATATTATGTGTGTGTGTGTGTAACCATGATCTAATTAATATAGTTTTTCTATCAAAGATGAAGAAAGCAGAGAAAAGGAAAAGAGAAGAGAAGTAGGAGGGAAAAGGAGAGGAGAGAGAAAGTGTAATAAGAAGGGAACTCAGGGGAAAATGACATTCAGTTAAGTTCAGGCTTCTCAATTCTGCAGGTCAGAAAGCAATAATAGGTCATGGCAAAGGTCATCTAATTTATTCTGCCCTGTTCTTCACTTGGTCCTAATTACTAAAAAAAAAAAAAAAATCCTAGCAATTACTCTACTCACGAAACTGTAACTCTGTGTAACTGTCCCCGTTGTAATTTAATCATCGTGGCAACATGTATTCACACTGTGAACTTATGTTTTTAAAGAATACTGACACCTGTTCAGTGTTCTATGTGTGGAAATCTAAATTCCCATGGGAATAAGTCATTCAACTACAAAGCGTATCTAATCTGACTAACTTCATGCTTTTACTTTCTGTTTATCAATACTATTTCCATCCAGTCCATACATGGGGAAAATGCACATGATATGAAGCAGCCAGTATGTTCATGTAGTCAGCTACAAAAGTATATGAAGAAAGAGGCCGTATTTACCTCACAGGCCCTTGTTCTTTGTTCTGATAGTCAGTTTTCCCAAATTCAGGGAGAAATAGCATGGGAATCTCATCTTCACTCCACTCCTATGGCCATCACTGTGCATTACCCAGGGACAAAGAATTACCCCTTCATTCTGACCTAAAGGAGAGTATAGTATAGCAGTGCTGAAGTTCAGGGCTCATTTAAAGAGGGACACATTACTGTGCACAAGCAGTCAGCTTGTTCCTGGAGAGAGCATGTTTGTCACATGGTAATAGGCACACAGGTTCCTGTAAGAACCTTTGCACTTTTGTGAGAATTGAGCCATTTTTGTTTTGTTGAAAAAAAAAGACACCACTCCATATTGTGGCTGTGGGCAAACAGATATGATGCTTCTTTATGTCATTTCAATGTCTCTACCAGCTTGACAAGTCTACACACTGTATTAATGTGAACATATGGCTTGACTAACAGAACATTGGTTGCATTACTTTTCCAATGATCTACTCAGCTAGGAAAGTATCTATGCCTGGGTTTTTCTGTTTGATATTGAAAAGGTTATGAAGCTAGATTTGGTAAGGTATGCCTATGATCCCTGCACCTGGGAGGCAGAGGCAGGAGGATTGCCACAAATCAGATGCCTGATTTGTATAGCAAGTTTCAAGCTAGACAGACCCACACAAAACACTACTACCATCCAAACAGCAGGGAAATCCATTGCATATAACCAAAACCATCACTTTCTTTAGTTGCCCAATAATAGTAATATCAAGGTTTAGCTCTGGCACCCATTCACAGAATGATTTGAGAAAGGTTGCTCTGCTCATCTGAGTCCCAAGCTTTTATTTTTAAGAAACAAAAATAACAAACAGTTGAGTAAAGCAGAGAAAGTTAAAAGTAAAGGTTCAGTGTAACCTGCAGGTTAAAAAGAAAGTAGAGAGACAATAATACAAAGAAATAAATGCCCAGAGGCAAGGTGGAGAGTGCAAGGGAACAACAGTAAACAAACGCCAAGTGCTCTGCACTGAACTCTAACATAAGCTTGGTTAATACATTAACAATCTTATGCAATGTGTGTTGCTCATGTTATTGACCAGGAATGATGCTTACCCACATCATCTCAATGAATATCACAGTGTGGCAAGTTCTATATAAATTTGAAAAAGCACAGTTTAGAAGGATTAAATAGCTTACTCATAGTCATAAATGCATGAGGGAGATACACAAGAAGAGCCTAATTCTATGTGACTCTCTAGTCCTTAGACCTGTCCTCAAGTGGACTGAACTAAATTTAATAAGAACAATGGAGCAGTTCCAAGAGCAAGTGCTGAAAATGAGAAGTCAGTATACGGAACATTTTCCAAATCAGATCCTATGGTAGGTACAACTAAAACCTCTATGAATCTTTAAAAATTAAAAATCCTGGGCTGGAGAGATGGTTCTTATTAGCACATGCTGCTCTTGTAAAGCACCTGTGTTTGTTTCCCAGAGCCAACAACTACAAATAACTAGATGCCCAACACTTAGACCCTAGAAGAAATGAGTGAATTCATTGATGCATGTTTCTAGCCAATACAGAATAATAAATAGAAACCTGAATGGGTTAATAAAAGCTAATAATAATGAACTGATAAAAAACAGTCTTTCATCAAAGAAAAGTTCATGGACAGTGGTACCATTGTTGAATTCTTCCAAGCAACATTATAAGAGTTAATTCCAAGATTTCTAAAAGCGCTCAAATTGAAAAAGAAGGAGGTCTTCCAAATTCATTCTATGAAGCCAATATTATCATGACACCCAGGCAAGGAAACAACAAATACACCTAATACAAAACCCAGTATATCAAATATGACATATGGAAAAGATAATTTATTCTAATCAACTAGCATTCATCAAAATTAACAAGAGTCAAAATATGCAATGAAAAAGTATGATATGACATACTTCATACTTTTTTGAAAGTATGGAAGACAGCTACAGTAACAACAACAACAGAAATAAAAACACTAAACAAATATATTATTGGTCTGGTGAGATGTCTCAGCAGGTAAGGGGAATTGTTTAAACCAGGTGATCTGAATTTGATCCCTGGACCACATGTCATATTGGAAGAAGAGAAGCAATTCCATAAAGTTGTCCACAAACCAACCCACATACAGTTCATGTCATATACATCCCCATCTAATAATAAATTACAAAAGCATATTATCACCTCAATAGACAGTAAATTTTGGACACACTTGAACAATCTTTCATGATAGAAACTATGAATAAATTAGCATGAAAAGTATGAATGTTCAACATAATCAAATCAACACATAATAATCCCACAGCTAGCATCATCACAAATGAGGAAACCTGCAAGCTTTCTAGGATCTAAGACAAGATGATTGTCCACTGTCATCACGATATATAAGCCAGGAGTGAAAGTCTTCAACAGAGCAATAAAGAATGGCAAAGAAACAAAGGGCGTCATCTATCTACTTACTACCCATCTCCTGAACTCAAATTCATTCTGTAGCCAAGGTTTGGCCTTAAACTTACCATCCCCCTGCCTCACATTCCAGACTTCTGAGATTACAGACATGTGCTATCACATCTGATCATTTCTACAGCTTTGAAAGAAGAAATTCAACTTGTCATCATTTGCATATGGTATGATCATACATATAGAAAATATCACAGACTGCCACAAAACTATGTCCGATGCAGATATTCACACCCAATCAATGGACAGAAGCTGGTGACCACTGTGATTGAGTTAGGGAAAAGCTGGAAGAAGCTGAGGAGGAAGATGACCATAGAGGACGACCAGCAGTCTCAACTAACCTGGACCCCCGGGACCTCTCAGACACTGAGCCACTAACCAGGCAGCATACACCAGCTGATATGAGGCCCCCAACACATATACAGCAGTGGACTGTCAGATTTGGACTCAGTCAGAGAAGATGCACCTAACCCTTGAGAGACCTGGAGCCCTAAGGAATAGGGAGGTCTGGTACGATTCAGAGGGTGAGGATATCCTCTTGGAGACAGGGGTGGGAAAGGGGGAGGAGGTATGGGATGTGGAACAGTCAGAGGGTGGATCAGGAGGGGGATAAAGTCTGGACTGTAAAAAAAAAAAAAAGAAGATTAAAAATAATAAAAAAGAAAGAAGGAAAGCAAAACTATTAGCACTAATAAATGAATTTGACATTAAATCAATATGTGGACATCAGTAGCTTTTCTACATTCTGATAGAAAATTATTCTAAAAAGGAAATAAAGAAAGTATTCTCATTTGGGATAGCTATAAAAAAGAAGATGTCTTCGAATATACTAACTAGCAGGAAAAACTTTCTACAATGAGACATGTAAAGTGGATAAAAGCAAAGAGGTCATAAAAACTAGACATGCCATTTGCACATAAGACCCTACTAAAAAATATTGAAATGTAATTCCTATCAAAATAACCATCCTTTCTTCATAGAAAATGAAAAATATCCTAAAGTTCATTTGGAAGCCTGAACAGTTAAACAGCCAAAACAATACTGAGAGAAAAAATAAGTTGGAGACATACTACCTAATTTTGAGATGTAATACAAAGCCACATGAATAGTGATGTCATGGCATTGAGATAACAAACTCACAGGCCAATGGAAGAGAATCTGGAGAGACTAGAAATAACACCACAAGTGACAGCCATGTGGCCTAGGAACACTCACTGGGAAAGAGCAGTCTCTTCAATAAGTCATGCTGCAAAGACTGGATGTTCACGTGTAGGAAACTGAAGCTATTCCTCTTACTGTACAAAAAAAATAAAACAGATAAAGTGTGCATGCAAAACCTGAAACTCTCAGAAAAAAGTGTAGGAAACATGTTTTAGGAAGTTAGAATTAACAAGGGATTTAAAAATAAGATCCCCACATCACTGGAAAACACAGGGTGGTTTGAATATGCTTGGCCCAGGAAGTGGCACTATTGGAGGTGTGGCCTTGTTGGAGTAGGTGTAGCCTTGTTGGAAATGTGTCACCATGGACATGGTCTTTAAGACCCTTTCTTAGCTGCCTGGAAGCCAGTCTTCTTCTGTATGCCTTTGGATGAAGATATAGAACTCTCAGCACCTCCAGCCCCAGATTTGTCTGGATGCTGCCATGCTCTTGCCTTGATGATAATAAACTGAAGCTCCGAACCTGTAGCCAGAGTTGTCTTGGTAATGGTGCCTGTTCACAGCAGTAAAACGCTGACTAATATAGAAACAAAACCAAAAATAGTCAAATGGGATTTTATAAAACTAAGAGGCTTCTGAATAGCAAAAGAAGCAACAAATGGCCAAATGGAAAGGGAGTAAATATTTGTAAATTACACATCTGATGTGGTTGACTTTCAAATATGCCAGGGATTCAGCTTAATGACGTAAAAAAATGCGATTAAATGGGGCATAGTATTACATAGATGTTTCCCCAAAAAAGATATATAAGCAATCTCCAAATGTGTGAAACAGAAGTACTCAGCCATCAGCAGCAAAACACATCTCAAAACCATGGGGAGTTACTTCACTCTACTTAGAAAACCCTTTATCAAAGTAGTGCAGATGACAGGTACTGAAGATGTGGGAAAAAAGGAACTGAAGTTGGAGCCAGAATAGGATTCCTCAGAAATATCAAGTTAGGTCTCACTTTAGCTGTGATTGGGAGGTAATGCTGTAGAGATGTTCTGATAAAGACCCTAGAGCAGGAGGCATCAGGACAAGTTTCCTGAGCTCACTGATAAGATAGGTCATCAGCAGACCTCCATGGAACCTTGATCACCATTTACATCACTGTTTTAAAGATGCCACATGTCTTCTCTTGGTATCCGTAGAAACAGGGAGATTTACAGTTCCTCCCACTTTAGAGGAATTCACATACCTTGACAGCTTTCCTGGAAAGGGACGTTAATTTTTTCATTGGGCTTCGAGTGTATTTTACTGTGACCACTGGAGCTAGTGCGAAAAACAGCCTAATCTTTTTAGCCAGCTCTGGATTTGTAGAGAATGCTATGAACGCTGCAGGGAAAGAAGACATTAGCTCACACAAACTTCCAAGTATCTACTCATTGCAAATCCTTATAAAGTTAGCTATATCGAAAGCAAAACAAAACTAACTGTGAAGACTATTTATGGGGAGGAATTTTTAAATTTTTCAGGGTACAACTGGCTCTTTCTTTGTGTTCTTGCAGGGAGGTTCAGTGATATTCTGTGGAGAATATGTATTAAACGCAAGGGCTCATACTGGCTTTAACCTTGGTGTAATATAAAGCCACGCTATCATCTTGACTTCTAACTCAATAGCTGTGAACATTACCTCCTTTTATGAGTCTAAATTTCTTAAATATGTGAGGATAGCAATCTACAGAGAATGACTGTTCTATGTCTATATGAGATTACATACACATGTACATATATATGTATAGTTTCATATACACTAAAATATTATACAGAAAAATATATAAAAATGAATCTTAAAGTGCTACTTGGTGTTTTTACCCTTTGGGAAAAAATTCCTGAATATGATAATCGAAGAACTATGGATATTGTAGTCTCAGATATTTGCATTTTTCAACAGGAAGAAAGCAGTAAGAGGCCTGAGATACCTTGCGGCTCTATTGTCTTGCTTTCTAGCTTGACTCATTGCTTTGATAACAGGAAAAGCCTCACTGATTGTAGCATATAATCAGTTTCATAATTCCATGGTTTTGCTTCAGTATCCTCTTTTTTTTTTTTTTTTAAGATTTATTTATTAGTATACAGTTTTCTACATGCATGTATGCCTGCACACCAGAAGAGGGCACCAGATTCCATTATAGATAATTATGAGTCACCATGTGGTTTCTAGGAATTGAACTCCGGACCTCTGGGAGAGCAGCCAGTGCTCTTAACCTCTGAGCCATCTATCTCTCTAACCCAATGCCCTTCTCTTGACTGTGAGAAACTCAAGGGGAAAATGTTTATCTTTGTTTCCTCAGAACATAACCTGGGGTCTTAATGTTTGCTAAGAGCACAAACTAAGTTCTATCAATGTCCAAATTCAGTGCTGGGGACAAATTTCGCATAGTCATTCTTGCTTTATTTACTCTTCAGAACTTACCTAGAGGAAATGTTTTTTCAAAGTCATGAAACTAAAAACTATACAGAAAACCAACCAACCAACCAATCAACCAACCAACCGACCAATCAACAACCACCTGACCCTTTCCACAAACACAGGAGAAAATACTTGACATTGTCTGATTTCATCCAGCACAAACACACCTATGGTGGTGCCCTGCGAGTGGCCCACATAGAAGAGTTGCTTCTGTCCAGTTTTCTCTAAAATCAGATTGATTGTAGCTGGAAGGTCATATTTAGCCATCTCATCCAAGCTACCAGAAAAAAAGGAACGATAAAATTAGAAATGAAGATGTGTACTTGATAGACCCTCAGTATTTGCAAACAGTCCTTGCAGACGTTGATACTCGGCTTTGGCTCTACATGAGGGAGAGTGACAACATTGTGTGTCTGAACAGCTTCTCATGTTGCCATCTTCCCAGTCAGGAAACTGGAATCTGATGGAAAGCCTACTGATAATTTTTCTGCTAGGCTCAGTCATGTTCCATTTATCCCAGAGATTTAGGAAATATTACTTGAGTTCAGAAAGAACATAGAAATGAGGCAGTGAAACCTTAGTGATCTCTGTGGCATGGTTCTTAGTTCCGAGGAAGAACTAGGCTCGCCCCTGTGACTAAGCAAGTCAGGCTTCAGGAACAACTCTCTGCCACTTAGACACATTTTGATCAGGACAAACAGATACAGCCCCCGACCCCACCCTACCTCACCCCAGTCAGTCATACCAGGAAGGAAACAAGGCTTTAAAAACAAGCAATTAATTAGAGAGCTTCTTCTGAGATGAAGGAAAGCCTGGATGGGTGAGGAAATTCTAGTTTGTTTCTTGCAGATTCTATTGATTGCATTTGGACAGAGAAGGGAAACCAGAAAGAATTTATGCTTGTAAATGAGTCACGAACAGGTTTCTCTTACCTGAAGGCCCAATATTGTGGTGACTTGGGTGACAGTGTCAGGTGTTTTCTGGACCAGGTGTTTCCTCGGCTGTTCCCCAACCAAACATCATAACCACTATCGGCCAGAAGAAAAGCCAAGCTGTTGTTGGGCAGGGTTGCAAATCCAGTTGTCAGCAGATGCAGCTAAGCCATGCTGTAGATATACAACTGCCTTCGGAACTGGAAAACAGAGAACAAGGGTTTCCTCCCTGATCCCCTCAACCTTCTTGCAAACTCTGTTTTCTGACATACTCACACATAAGCAAAGTTAAGAGATAAGATAAGCCTGGTCTTTTAGGGATCCAGTCTTTTAGAGACTCTTTACCTGGGACGCATAATTCTATCCTATTTTCTTCACTTTTAAGGTGAAGATTATGTACAGTGTATGTATTATGTCACGTAGGGGTTTATTAGAGTCAGACTTTTCTGGTTCAAAATCTATCTTGCTGTGTATGTATATAGTGCTTCCTGTTATTTATATAGTGGTAAATAATATCAAATATTCTCTCATAGGGAAGGTTTAAGAATTCAATTAAAAATAAAACATGTAAAAGATTTTACAGCAAAATAAATGTTAACTCTACTACTATTTTCATTCATATTATTTTATTTTTTTTAAGAAGCATCTTATTGGAGGCTGCAGAGATGTTTCAGATTTAGAGCACTGGTTGCTTTTGCAGAGGACCCAGGGTTTGATTCCATGCATGCACAAAGACAGATCACAAACATGTAACTCTAGGACCAAGGGATCTGACACTATCTTCTGGCCTCTAAAAGCAGCAGCCACACACATGGTACAAGGACATATACACAGGCAAAATATTCATATATAAAAATTAAATTAAATAAATCTAATGTTTTGAATTTGAATATTATTAAAGCTAAGGAAAATTTTAAGGATTGACAGACTTGGAAGGCAAACTGAAAGGTTTTGAGGACTGACTGCATTTAGGGTGCCAGGGAGAGGATGAGGTCAAGGACGACTCAAGTTTCTAAACTATGGAGGGTTTATGTACTATTGTCATGAGGGCTTATTTCCTTTTATTTATTATTTTTTGATGGGGGGGCAAAGACATGGATTAAGGAAAGTTTAAATAGTCAGTATATATTAAAATGGCAAATATTTGTTTTAAGAGTTTTGTAAATTAAATGGAGGTGGAGATGGATTTTCTTCTCTGACAAAAGGACCATGACCTATCTTGAGCAAAGGCATTCTGCTGCTGCCAGGACAGCGAGACGTTTCTATTTCAGGCAGTTTGATCTCAAAGCAAAATAAATCATACCTGTTTTCCTTGAGCATCCTTTCCCATGAGGAATCCGGTAAGTTCCAAGGATATAACCATCCTCTGTTATAGCATCATACATTTCGTAAGGATAGCCCCAGTAAGAAATAATTTCAGTCTGAAAAATGCATACCTATAATTCAGTTTGCTTTTTATGTGTACACTACAATATAGTCCTTTCAACTAACATATGCATTAGGCAACAGCATATAGTAGGAGAAATTATAACAACTTGGGAAACGTATCAGGAAGGGACTGAATGCAAAGGGGTAATATATAGTTGTAATGACTCCATATTTAGCATCTTCAGGCTAGTGTGTCAACATACCCATGGGCTTAGTGTTTATCAACCACAGTAGTTCATTCTTAAGATGTTTTGGCAACAAAAAATAGAAATACTTTGCTAATGAGGGAAACCACAAGAGATTGGAAAGTACATTGTTGCTGATGATAAGTGAGCTTCTACAAAGTTGGCTCCAAAGGTATATAAGAGGAAGTGGTTATTAGAGGCTAGGAAGGGAAAAGAAAGGAAGGACCACAGCAAGGGAGATAGATGACTAAATAGAGCAAGGGCAATTACAAAAGAAAAGTGAACAAACAAAATCCCCTTGATCTCACTCTTCTCTCTCACATATATAAATATATATGAAACATGTGATGGAGCTTTAGATATAGTTCTTATAGGCCAGCCTTTTGGATAGAAAGAAAAGCATAAAGAAATACAAGGTGAGTTAGAAGGCCATCAGAAACTTCCCTATCCACAGACATGCATGGAAGCAGAAACAAATGTTACAGGGTATAAGCTTGCTCTACTTTATCAATCCTGTGAAGAAGTCTTTGTGAGAGAACTGTAAATATTTTAGAACTAAGAATGCTGAAGATCAGCAAGATTAGTAATTTATCCAATACATTAGGAAGAGGTGAATGATTTATCAATGAGACAGTAAGGTTAGCTGCACAGTCTCAACCATTATCACAAGGTTACATATTTGCTTGTGTGAGGCACACAGTGCATGCTTGAGTTATGCTGTTATTCAGAATAGTGTTTAGAGCCTAGACTCTGAAGACAGACATGTACGGCATGGTGTGTCTGCTGTTCTATTGATTAAGCCACTAACACAAAGCACAGAGTGTGTCATCTGCCTTTCCTACATAGCAAAACGTCCACTGATGGTATGAAATTATTTGGACATAAACCAATCTTGACTTATTAAACCCCCATAGTACATTGATGTACCTCACAAAATCATGAAGATGGATTACACAGAGCCCCAGAAAGAATTCAAGGATATGTGGCGGGGAATTATCAAAATAAATCTTGAACTTCCTCTTCAGAAAGCCACAGCTAGATAAGAAAAGGTCACCAGGATGGTTGCTCCAATGTGGGACTGAGCTTTCAATTCTAAGATGAGTTAGTTTTGGGAAGGATCAGAAGAGGATATCCAGATTTAGTCATTAGAGAAAATCTTGATACACAAATTATACCTAAAATGTGACCAATTTTTTATTTTATTTTTTTCTCAATGAATGACTTACAATGTTCATACTGGCTTCGGGATTTGTGATGCTCCCTTGCTTATAGCCATATGTGGGTCCAGGAAGAAGCATATAACATGTTGCTGCTAAAAGCCACCACATTTGGAGTCTGCCTGGGAAAGGAAATATTAATGCAACATCATCAAGGAGAAATCTTGCAAAAGGGAAATTGGTGTGATTTTTTTTTTTTATAGCACTTCTGAGGAAGTGAGTAGAAACATAAACTTGTAGGCTGTATTTTTATAAGCAACACATTGAGTTATTAAGGATTCATTCCATGACAGTCTTTAAATGGTGACCTTGGATAAGAAAAAGATGAAGTAGAGAACAAAGGAGGGAAGGAAGGGAAAAAGTATAAGAAAAACAAGTTGAGTTCAGTAGAGAATTAGATAAAAGAAATGATGGAGAATTGAAGAAAAATATATTGACTAATATGCTGCTCACAGAACATTGACCATTGTTAAAGAATTATATAAATTGTTTTTGTTTTATCCTCTTATGGAGTCATGTGACATACATCTCGACTGAGCTATATCTAACTCTGGCCTTATTAGATTGCATTATATTTTCCTACTTTCCTGAATGTAGTACTAAGCCTTAAAAAAAATCTTTAAAATATAAGCTCGCCAAAACATTTTATACATTTAAAAGCATTTTAGTCTTTCACTCAGTAACTTTATTTACAAAAATTAGAACTAAAAAAGATAAGGCATATGTGTTTCATGCATTAAATATTCTTTATGGTGTATCCAATGTGGTATAATTTCACAAAATATAAGATTAGCAAAATTAATTAGTAATGAAGAAGAGTCAAATTATTTAGCCATAAAAATATGTTTAAAAGTCAATTTCAAGTTTATTGACCTTAATGTAAGTCCTGAACTTTGAATCTGCCAGAAGCAAACACTTCAAGATATAGGAATTGGTAAGAAGTTTCTGGAAAAAAAAAGCTTTAATTCCCAGAACATATGGAGACATGAGATTACATGAAACTAAAAACTTCTAAACAGTCAAGGAAATAGAGGAAAAGAGCAGCCCACAGAATGGGAGGAGATCTCTGTCTGCTGTACATCCAAAAGGAACCAACATTCAGAATATATAAAGAACTCAAAAAATAAACACCAACCTCTCTCAAATAATTGAATGAATGAAACAAGTGAGTTTTTCAGACAATTCTCTAAAAGAAACCAATAAATATCTAGAATGATGTTCAATATCCTTAGCTATTGAGGAAATAAAAATCAAAATGACATATGGGTTCCATGCCAGCTGAGTCAAAATGGCTATCACTGAGGAAACACCTGAAGGTAAATGGAGGTAGGGATTCAGGGGAAAGGGAAACTCAGGGGGACTGCCCATCAGTGCAGCCACTGTGAGATTCCTACAGAGATTCCTTTAAAATCTAAATCTAGGACCACCATAGGGGCCAGTGAGATGGCTTAGTGCCAAGCCTGACATCCTAAACTCATTCCTGTGGTTCTTACAGGAGGGCAGATGGAGGTTGATTACAGGAACACAGGCTATTTATCAGCAGCTACACCACCAAACCTGTCTCTCCCCAGCAATCATTAACCATCTGTTCTTAGAGTCCTGTGGAGCCTCTCTGCATCTTGTGTATTGACTCCTGAGCTATTTGTGACCCTCTCATGCACCTCTTTACACCTCCCCTCATGAGTTCCTTGTATGTGATCTCTTGATCCCCCATGACTGAAACAGAACCTCCTGGGCTTTCTTTAACCCCTTGTGTGCCACCCTCTAAGCCCTTCATGAACTTTAACCCCTGACCTCTGAACTTTGCCTTTCTTTTCCTTCACATGGGACATTAGGGGGCCAGTTCTATGAGGGTCTCTTGTGGGAACCAAAGCTGCTGTAATTTGAAAAGAATAATCACCATGCCATGCTGGATAACAGTGTTCTTCAAAATATGCATGTATATCATACATACATATATGATATATTGTTATACTATATATAACTATATAACTACACAGTTATATTATACATAACTATATAACTTGATCAGAACTATATAACTTGAATTGATATATATATGTGTGTGTAGATATAGATATAGATATAGATATAGATATAGATATAATATCTAGCTATATAACTTGATGACATGTGTATACCACAAGCCTGATTTTCTTGATAATCATAACTTATAGTGTTAAAGCTAGGCAACATCCACAATCAATATACTATCTAAGTTTCTTTAATCTATTATTCCACGATTTTACTTGTTTTAACATTTAATTTTTTCATTATGCCACTTAATTATACTATAACTAATTTTATAAAGAATACAAATGGAGCAAAGCTAGTTTAGTATTTCTTTCTTTATAAATTCATTTTCTCTAAAAATGCCTATGTAGTGAAGGAAAAAGGTAGAATGAAGTATGAATTGCCAAATCAGAACTTCATCTTTCACAGATCTCTTTAAGTGGAAACTCTCATCATTATGGAGGCAGCTGCAATTGTACTATTTGAATCTGACTGGACAAAACAAGTCAAGACTGCAACATTCTGTAATAGCATAAGACTCTCCCACTGCCCAAAGATATCCTTTCACTAATAAAGGCTATTTGTTTTCTTCTCTATTTGCTATAGCTGGAGAGTGAAGAAACTTGCAAAAGAATCATCGGCTCCTGAATTTTGGGTTTTCATTTTTATATAAATGCTGGTAGATTATATGTAGGCAGCTCTTATAACAAAATATTTAGTACTGGCAGAGAGATACAGAGATGATGGGATTGAGGACATTCATTTAAGAAAAAAAAAATCAGAAGCAATAGAGACTCAGGTTTCTGTGTTTTATTTCTCTGTGATCAGAACTGTTGGACTTATTAACCAGATGTTTAAGCAGGGCTTACGAGGAACCTGGGATAATATTCTTGACTAATTCATACCCTAATTCCCCATAAGGGAATGCTCAAAGTGTTCAGAAGTGGAGATGAAACTGGCAAAAAATATGCAGAGACTGAATCCTGCAGAATGGTCTTAGTCTGGAAAGCACACAAAGATGAGTATCTACACACGCTGCTCTGATCAACCTGCTTTCTCAGTGGCAAAGGAAACTAATGACGAATTTTATACAAGTTTTGGGTTAAAGGTCTGGCTTTTTTTTCCAATGGCCATGGCAGCCTACAAGTTTAGATCTCAGACTTCAACTTCAGAGAGCAGGAATGAACATTAGACATGGCTCCCGTGCTTTTAGGCCATCCCTGTGGTCACGTCGGTTACATGCCTAAGGTAGGATGTGTTGGCTTTTCTCTTTTATTAGCTATGTTACTCTTACAGTCAATTTAACTCCTTTGTCTGTGTTATCAGAATCATGACTAATACCTACATGTAGATTTAACTTAAGATAATGTATCCTGTTGTAATACACAGATGAAAGACAGTATCTAGAAAACATTGAACAATGCTTGGCTCTCAACAGGGGGTCACTATTGTTATATTACTCAGTGACTCTTTCAGATGTGTGTATCTTGGCTCTTCAGTTACTTCACTGACTTCTTAAGGAAGTATCTACCACCTTTCATACCAGTATAGTTTTCTTTCCTGTTGCTGTGACAAACAACAGGATTAAAAACAACTTGAGGGAAGAAAATATTTACTTGCTTTATACTTCCTGGTCACATTCCGTCACTGATGGGATTCAGGACCAGAGTTCAAGCAGGAGTCTTATAAAGAAACCAAAGGATAATGCTTGCTTGTTCATTCAGTTTTATGCTTAGCTACCTTCCTTCCTTCCTTCCTTCCTTCCTTCCTTCCTTCCTTCCTTCCTTCCTTCCTTCCTTTCTTCCTTTCTTCTTTCCTTCCTTCCATCTATCCTTTCCTCTGCAGCCCGGAACTACCTGCCCAAAGAATAGTGGCATCCACAGTGGGCTGGGTTTTCTTACACTAATTAACTATAAAAGCAATCCCTTATAGACATACTGTCTTGGTTAATTTTTTGTCAAGCACAAAGTTTTTGTATAAAGCACAAACTGAAATCACCTTGGAGGAGGAACCTCAACTGAGAAAGTATCTTCACCAGATGTTTTTGTAGGCAATTTTATAAGTTTTGATTAGTGATTGATATAGGCAGGACCAGCTCACTAGGGTAGGGGTAGTGCTACCCTTGCCAGGTGGTTCTGGGAGGTATAAAAATGTAGGCTATACCCTTGGCTTAGGTGTGACACTGGGGGTGGGCTTCAAAGTTTCAAACAGCCAGTGTCATTCCCAGACAATCTCTCCCACTCTCACTCTCTCTCTTCCTCTCCCCTCCCTCTCCTCCTCTCTCTATCTTTCCCCCTCCCTTCCTCATGGTTGTATCTCAAAATGCAAGCTCTCAGCTACTGCTCCAGTGCCACGTGTGCCATTTTGCTGCCATAATCTCAGCATTGATGATCATGCTCTGACACCAAAAGCTCCAACAAACTTGTCTTCATTCAAAACCACAAACAAGGGGCTGGAGAGATGGCTCAGACTGCTCTTCCAGAGGCTCTGAGTTCAATTCCCAACAACCATATGGTGGCTCACAGCCACCTTTGATGGGGTCCAATGCCCTCTTCTTGTGTCTCTGAAGACAGCTACATTATATTCAGACAAATAATAAATTAACAAATCTTAAAAACAAAAACTAACACAAAACCCATCAAACTGGGTATGACAAAATTCTTTCAACTGAATTGTAAACTGTAACTGAGCTGCTCCTTCTGTACCACGATTGCTTCCAACAGGATCATGAAGAGAATTAGGAATCTCTATGTTCTTATTACTTTAACAATAATCTTCATTTTGATTATATAGAGAATCTTTCCTATTTAACTCATAATTTATGTATGAACTGAGATAAGTCATTATAATTATTACTTCTCCAGAGCTAATTAATGTCAACTTAGCATTCAGACAAGATTACTCAATTTTTTTTTACTGAGTCTTACTCATTGAGTAATAAATAAAATTATTCTCAAGATGTTAGATTGAATACAGTGCAACAATTAGATAATGAAAACAGAGGAACATAGCAGGTTGTCATAACAGGTTTGAACATAAAATTATCAGTGACAAAACTGAAAGACACGGGCTCAAGGCTATGAAAGCATTCTCTATATGTCAGTCATTATAAAAAGTCATTGTGAAGATGCAGAAATTCAAGTCAAATGTATGTATGACATTTTCATAGCTCAACAAAGTTGAAAAAACTGTTATGTATGCAAAAGGAAACAATAATTAGATCTTTCTAGTCATTGACGAGTTACATTCCCCCTTCCTTTCTCCTTCCCTTCTTTTTTTCCCCCCTTCTCTTGCTTTGTCCTGTTTTTGAGACTCAGCCATGACCACCCTGAAACTCCCTATCTAGAGCAACCTAGCCTCAAACTTGAGATTTAACTGCCTCTATCGGCTAAGTGTTTGGATTACAACAGGTGTGACTGATTATACTTGATTGGTATTTACTTGATTGGTGAGCTAAGAACAATAGAGATGAGAGATCCCTCTCCCTAGGAAGAGAGAGTAATTTAGAGAGAGAGAGAGAAAGGGAGAAGGGGGGAAGAGGGAGTAGGAGAGGGAGAGGGAGAAAGGGTGAGGAGGGAGGATGGAAGGAACAAAAGATCGAAGGAGAAAGGGAGAAGAAAGAAAGAATGAAGGAAGGAAGAAAAGAAGGAAGGAAGGAATGGCTGGATTAAACCACAGAAGTGTAGGCAGCCTGGATGCTGGTTGTTTTCAGTTCCTTTCTAGTTCCTTGTCTGAGTGATTCCCAAGTTTAGTACTTGGTAAATGGTGTCCCCAATAGACACAAAAGACACTTGAATTATTTATGCCTATGTATTTTCCCAGGAGATGTTAGCAGAAAGCACACGGACACAATGTATTAAGTTAATTTTCAGGAGATGAAACTGCATCATCATTTTCATAACTTTATATAATGGAGAGCATAAACTAAAAATTTAGCATAATCTTAGATGAACTGCAATAAGATACTAGCCTAGAGAAAGAAAACAGGAATCAAAGATTATTAAAAATACTTAAGCTATGTTAAAAGCAAAGCCCACTGGCCTGCTTTAAATAAGCAACAGTTTAAACACAAGGGGGAATGGGTTAAAAGTAAAAGAAATTAAATACACCACATAAAGAGTAACCCTAAGGAAGTGGTTGTATTTCCATAAAACAAAGCAGGTTTCTACACAGAATATTTTTAGAGCTATGCCATAATCTTAGTCTATAAATGGAAGACAATAGTGAGTTCATCAACAGAACAAAGAAAACCTATACAAAGGCATCTAATAATAGACCTACAGAAGACACGAAGTCTGACAAAACTGAAGGCATCTGTTTCTCAGTGTCTTATCTCTGTCCCACCCTGAACTAAGGCACAGAAACCAAAATTCTTGCCTACAACAGGTCATAGAAATTAGAAAACATCTGTGTAACAAGGCATAAAGGAAAGAATGACTGCTTTGTTCATCTGCCTCCTTTGTTGATGATCATTCCAGAGAAGCCTTACTATATAGGAAGGAATGACTCTGAGAAGCCAGGAGGAATGTCCTCTAGGCTTTGCTGGGGTTCCCTCCCCCTCGGTCTTTTACCATTACTTCATGCCCTGTGTCAAAACACTTTCTACACAGATATCCATTTACCACAAAATTCAGGTTCAACTTAGAGTGGGAGAGGCACATGACTGCTGTAGATTTGCAGAAGAGATTGTGAAGCAAAGGGCAAGGCCTAGCAGGGACACAGATTTTACTTTCTTGTCTTGTTTTTCCAAACCAAGATCTTGCCTCTGCTTGTACTACTTTGTCAAGAAATGCAGATAACGTTCTTCCATCTATTTCTCCCCAGATAAACATGATCAGAAGAAAATTATTGCGTGAACTAGTTTCTAGCTTGTGACCACCTTGGTGACATTTTTGGTATCTTGGTATTCTGATTAATTTGTTACCAGAGACAGTTGTTATTTTTCCTTTCCTCTGTTTTTTGATCTTTGTTCCAAGAGAAGAACCATGGGGCAAAATTATAGGCATAGGGCCTTATATACCTGATGAAATACAACTGATGTTAAAGCCAGTAATAAGTTCACAGCTCTTACTAGATGGGAGTCTATTTGCCACCCTTTTTCTTTATCATGCTGTTATCAATTACTCTGAGCTGCAAAAACATCTGAGAGACTCTAAGAAATAAAAAATCCTCAAAGTTGACCTTGGATAAAGAAAAGGCTTCAGTATAATACTTACTATTTCTCAATGGTAATTGCTCTGCAAATCAGTTTTCACTTCTTTACTTAACAGAAAAGCTGGAAAAAGATGTACTTGACTAGTTAGCAGGCAGATCGTAATCTTTCTGTCTTCTTCCCTCCCTCCTTGTCCCTCTTTTTGTCTTTCTATATAGCCCAGGCTGGCCTCAAACTTGACACTAAATCCAGCATAAAAGTACTTTTATTGATGCATTGCTATTCAATTAATGACACAGCTTCAGATATCTAGAAAGTAAATGGCTCCATTTGAGCATAGCTTTGCACCACTTATGTGTATTCTGAAAATGGAAAAGATAAATGAAGAGATTTTATTGAGGAAGATGACAGGTCTAAAACTTCTATTAAAATTCCATCCTATTAAATAAAGAGATTTTTCCAGTAAAAGATATGAAGTATCAAATTACAGTCTACTACTTTTGCAGAAAATAAAGTGCAACAATTTAATTTTAAATTACTAAGAAATACAATGTACTATAACATCTATCCTTAGTTGCTATTTAAAATTATGATAAAAGTGTTATGTTATCCTAAAACTAGACAAGCACTTATAGTTTTGAAAATTTGCAGATTAAATAACAAAAACAAATTTTAAGAAGCTCTTGAAAATATTAATAAAATTTTATTTTAAATAATAATTATATTTGGCTATTGAATATAATGATCTTTCTTCTTTTGTCAATTTAATCATAGGTTGTATATTTCTTAATGACTTAATTAGTTTGAATTACCTTAAAAATAAAATGCAGTTTAAAATAATTGAATGTCAATGTAAAAACATAAATTTACTTTAAGCCAGTGACCTCTGAAACTGTCCGTGTGTGTGCATACACCTGTGTGGGTGCATATGTGTGTGAACAAGTGCATGTGTGTGTGTGTGTGTGTGTGTGTGTGTGGTGTGAGAGAGAGAGAGTGCGCACACACACATGTGCACGTATGTGTGGTATGTGTGTGCACTTGAGCATGTATGTGAGCGAGTGTGTGTTTATGCATGTGTGTGTGTATGTGTGTGTGTGTTGTTCTGGCCCTGACCCAGGGTCCCATGCATGAGAGACAAGCACTCTAACATCTGAGCTATATCCTCAGCCCAACCCTCCATTTCTTATAATAAATTGGAATCTGTGAGGTCTAGCACTTTGACCCTATAATATTCACTTCAGTATTTCCTATGTGTATGTAGTATAAAATATTAAAAAAGCAATCCACACCATAGTGTTTTTTAATATTTCATACTACACTACTGTATACCGAATAATTAGCATTAATATGTTTATTTTAAATTTTTGGCATCTGTTAAATGTTTGAATTTTCCAGAAGATTGTTCATCTGCCACTTATTAAATGTCAGGGGGGATATTAGTCTATTTTATAGTCCTTTTGTATCCCCAAGGTCTGTAATTGCAAGTTTCAGTAGAGTGTAACACTCTTCAATGTCAGGTATCATGAGCTGTTTTTCTGCCTCAGTCAGTAAGACTACTGCAAAGAAACTGAAAAGACTCCTGAACCCTTCATAAATGACAGGAGAACATTCACAATTTTTATACATATGAGATTGCAGACCCTTACGGTCAGTGGGACCCACATTCCCCTTAGATGATTCTGGTAATATCCATATCAAGGCGATTGGAATAGGCAACAGAGAATATTTAAAAACAAATCATGTTATATTACTTAAACACCATTTCTAATCTCTACATGTACAATTCTGAAGAATACTCCATTAAAATACCTTTCACTGAGTAGAGAGTTGCTGGTCTCCTCTCTCCCTCTGCAGTAGTTCTCTCTCTCTTTCCTCTCTCTTAACATCTGGTTTTTCCTTTCATGAATTAATGATTTCCATTAGCACACACGGAAATGAGTTTACACTGCTATGTTTTCATAGTCATCTTTCTATCTTGCTTAACCTGACAGACTCAAACACATCATTCCTCACCACACTTAAACTTATATCCCTCTAAGACCTCCCGTGTCTCACTGATCATACCATCACCCAGTCCCTTCAAACACCTATTACCAGATCTCAGCTCTTCCTGAGGTCAGTTGTCAAGTCTTGAGTGAGCACCAGATTGATTCCAGCTCCTTCTAGAGTCTCCTATCAGTGAAACATGCTTTGCTCTGAGCAATTCTAAGATGTTGCAAATCAGAAATTTTCCAAGCAGAGGCAGGTTAATTATGGCTTCGTTGTGACGGATGCTGCTGGAACAATCTTGCTGGGTGAGTTCTAAGTGATGCATAAGAAGTAAGATCCCTGCTCTTGCCGAGCCAGACCTTAAGTGCTAGGCCTCAAGGAAGAAGTGGGCAGGCAGTTTCTCAGCAGAATGCACACTCCTCACCCTGAAAACACTTCTCACTCAAGAAAGGCTATCATGTATTTAGCCATATAAGTATCTCCACCACAGGCCTGATCCTCCTGTACTCCTCTTTGCAATACTTTTAATACGATAAGCTTCCCAATTATTTTGCTTTTCCTATCTTGAGTATTAGAAGTATCAAGAAATGCAGACAATAAGGTATCATTTTTTTTAACCTCTCCTCGAGAGATAGTGCATGATTCAAGACCTTCAGTGAGCTCCAGTTTGCCTCTTCAGCATCCGTATCCCACTTCCGTGTCTGCACTAGGTGGAGGCTTGGTTATAAAACCCATCAGGAGGCTGTTTTAGGGCTGTGTAGATTTCTGTTTTCAGCAGAGGTCTTGTATTATGAAAAGTGACAATTATACAGGTCTAGGTTGGTTGAATATATAGTTGGTTGAATATATGTGTGTGTGTGTGTGTGTGTATCTATCTCTATGTATCTATAGTTATATCTATATCTCTATCTATCTATCTATCTATCTATCTATCTATCTATCTGTCTATCTATCATCTATCTATCTAACTAACTAACTAACTATCGATTTTACATTCCTGAAGGTCATTTGCCATCGGTAACAGAGTTCAGGATCAACTATAGAACACTCCCCTTATTCTTTCACTTACTCTGCCTTAGAATGTCTATATTTCCTGGAGTGAATTAGATGTTAACCGCTAACAAACTCTGTCACTGCAGGTGACTGTGGGAAAAGGTACTACTCAGTTGTTGACATAAGAGCTCTTTCCAGTTATTTCATTTCCAGAGACTTGAAATTCAGGAAGACTTTTCCTAAATAAGTTTATAAATTTTTATCATAGTCCAGACATATCTACATACACTCAGAACATACAAGATGCATATAGACAATACATAAGTAGGGGGCTGGAAAGATGGGTCAGGGTTAAGAGTGTAGACTGTGTTCTGGCCAGGGTTTTATCGATCCCTTGTTCTCACATCAGGAGGCAGGCGACTACATGTATCTCTAATTCCAAGAGTTCTGTCACCCTCTCTGGCCTCTACAAGCACAGCCCCTCATACAATTGAAATGAAATAACTCTCCAGAGCTACAACTTGCATTTAGCTGGTCAGCTAGAATTTACTTGGCATTGTAATCATGAATAGTTACATTGGATCTTATTTGATTATAACATTCAGCTGAAAATTGCTTTTGATATCTTTGCATAATAGTTTCAGTCACTCTATAAGATTTATTTTTAGATTTATTTGTCTTATAAAAGCCTTATAATTCTGCAGCTTTGGCATACAGTTCTACTTACACAGGAATATGTCCGACTAGTATGGTATTTTAAAGCTCTGCAAACGAAATAACTGGGAAAAGTTCCTATGTTGGTAACTGAGTGATCCCTTTTCCACAGTCACCTGCAGGGAGCATTTGTAAATAGCCAGCATCAAATTCACTCTTTGAGGAAATGCAGATGTTCTTAGGGAAAGGATCTGTAAGGATGTGTAGTTTGTATTTAATTCTGAACTCTGTTACCAAAGGTTTTCTGCATCACATACCTTGACAACTTACACATTGTAGTCTGCTGCACCTTTATACCAATGGAGCCATTCTTCTTCATTTATTTTTATTGTATTTTTTATTGGCTATTTTCTTTATTTATATTTCAAATGTGATCCCCTTTCCCGGTTTACCCCAGAAACCCCCTATCCCACCCTCCCTCCCCCCGCTTCTATGAGGGTGTTACTCTACCCACTAACCTACTCCCACCTCACGCCCTGGCTCTTCCCTACATTGGGGCATCGAGCCTTCACAGGACCAAGGGCCTCTCCTCCCATTGATGCCCAACAAGGCCATCCTCTGCTACATAGTGGCTAGAGCCATGGGTGCCTCCATGTGAACTCTTTGGTTGGGGTTTATATCTTGGGATCTCTTGGGGCGCCTGGTTGGGTTGATATTGTTGATCTTCCTATGGGGTTGCAAACTCCTTCAGCTCCTCAGTCCTTTCATCTAACTCCCCTAGGACCCTAATAGAAGAGCTAGGGGAAGGATGAGGAATTGAAGGGGATTATAACCCCATAAGAAGAACAAATATCAACTAATTTGACCACCCAAGCTCCCAGGAACTAGACCACAAACCAAAGAGTATATATGGAGGGAGCCAGGAGGAGAGGGAGGCTTGATGACCCATGCGTAGGGTGATACTAGAGGGGTGAGGCTGGAGTGAGTGGGTGGGGAGGAGCACCCTATAGAGACAAAAGGGAGGGGTAAGGAGAGATGTTTGTGGGGGTAATCATGAAGAGATTATCATTTGAAGTGTAAACGAATAAAATGATTAATAAAAAAAAAAGAAGAGAGAGAAACCACAATTGTTAAGAAAAGAATACCAGACAGGCAATCTCTAATTTTCACCCAACCTTCTAAATGAGAAGATAATTACATAAATAGAGAGAATCCAACATACTGGGAATTTAATTTTATGTAAAGACAAATTTTAAGACAAACTTCAGTGGCTATTTTAAGACATTGCAGCAGCAGTGTACAGTGTATATGGGAGAACAGCAGTCCTAGAAAAGGGGCCATAAAACAGGCTTCTTAAACTGTGTAATTTGAAAACCCATTTGTCAAGAAATTTTTACTTTGACCCACATATGTAAGTAGGTAAAAAATTCAAACCTATTGCCAAATCATTAGTTTATTGTAAAATATTTAGTATATAAATCCTACTGTTTACTAATAATGAAAACATGCTTACAAATTGATCATATGGATTCCTTATTTCTTCTTACAAAATAACCAAACCTTAATTATATCATTGATTCTTCAGAATATAGTGTCTTCTGCATTTTCATAATTGGTCAATACTTTCTTTATAATTAATTGTCAGTGTAACAACATTGCTTCATATAAATGCAACGTACATGTTGGCAGAAGTATATTTAGTGTAGCTTCAGAAATTATTGAAAATTTTGTATTTTTTCTAACCACAATTTATTAAATGAGTTTAAATTAGATCTCATGTCAGTAACTAAAGATGAATTTTTTTAAAAGTCAAGTATTCTAATACAACACAACCCAAAGATAATTTTATAGATACTTATATGCTGAAGACTGAGAATAGGAAAATACTTTTTTTCCCCCAAGTGTTTCAGTTAGAGAGGAAAGCTTTGTATGCATATTAAAGCCATGGCAGTTCACAGTGTACAACGGTTTTGGGATCAGAGCCAAGGTGATACAAAGTGCATTCATTGGTGGTGCGTGGCTAGTGGCACGCACAGCATGGAATGCACAAGTGCATTCAGAGCTATAGCTAAAGTGAGACTCTGCAGTGCAGTGTCAGAAATACCTTTGACTTGTTACATGTTTGATTTGGAATTGATTTTAACTCACTGCATGCTTATTTAACATTTTGAGTCAAAAGGTTTCATGATCCTCACAGTCTGTGACTTCTGATGCCATATAAAGATTGGTTTGGTCCCACAGGAACAATACACTCATGAACAAAAGTGTTTCAAATATTTTTGGCTTTGTTTCCAGAGATACTTTGTGAATACTATCTGTTCAGATGCTTTTTGATAATAGAAAACAACGGGACTTGATTCTCTCTCCTACCACATTGGTCCTTGGTTATAGATGAGGTAGTCAGGTTCAATTTTTGGCTGTTAAGCTTGGTAGTAAGTACCTTTACTTAGTGAGCCATCTTGCTGACCTCTTGAAAACTGTTATGTATTTGACAAACTAGAATAAACACAGGATAAAAAAATGTAAAAGACACTCACTTATCAGTTGTGAAATTAATGCAAAATAAAACATCCCCAAAATATTCCACAAACTGGGGAACACAATAGATTGAAAAATTCATCACACAAATGCATTTCATATCAGAATATTAGAACACAAAATGACTTAAGATTGGCATGTAAAGGGTAGATTATTTTCTCAATAGGATTAGCACAGCCAGCTAAGTATTTGTAACAATATAAAACTAAATATCTACCTCATGCCAGACAGGAACAGAAATTACACCTGAATTAGGATTTAAATATCAAGCAAAATAACATAAAGCCAAAAGAAATGCAGGTGAATATTTTAGGATATTTGAATGAGGAGGGAATTTTCAAATATGACACCGAAGGCAGAAGTAACGAACAAATCATTAAGCCACAAAAAATTTCTATATTTCTTTCTTCAAGTCCCACAAGAATGTTCTCAAATCTGACTTCAGTTGATAGTTATGTTAAAGCTTTACTTCACACTTATCATCTGCTATCTCGCCTCTGCAGTTTACAGATTATCTTTACGAGTTATGGTGTTGTAAAGTTTACTACGCCTTGGTGGTTGTACTTTTATACCTCTAAACGTAAAAAAGAAAAATGCATTTTAACTTGCTGGAATTAACTGAAGAATGGACCACGGTTTCACTATTGGCAAACTAAGGGCATTGGAGCAAGGACATTTGAAAAACAGTACCCAGATTTGAATTCTGCCTACTGCTTGCCAAGTGGTTGAGTTTTGCAAGTTCTTGTGTAAATTTCCTCCAATAAAAACAATTATGCAATTATAACAATGTAAATACCATTTAGGATGTCAGCTATAGGCCAGGCACTATGTTATGCTTTTAACCTACACATGTGAGACTTCACAACAATCTGACAAAGATGGAATGACTGTCTTCTCTTACAAATGGCCATGCTGTGATTGGAAAAGTAAAGCCGCCCACTCATGGGATGGTAAGAGCTGGGTTTTGCTTTCTCTTCAGTGGGCTCTCTTTTCTAAAATGACATCAGAAACTAAAGGTGATGGTGCGTGCAATGGTCTTAGAACTTGATGGTTAATAGATAAAAATTAATTAATGCCCCTTTCTCTCTAGGTGGGATCAATATTACATATTTAACTGTGATCAGAAAAGATAATTTTAGAAATTTACAAGAAAGAGGGCACGTTGGGGGAAGCCTGTGTCCTTAAGCTTCTATTTCTCCACTCTTCTGGGTCTGCTCCATTTACGTTGTGTGTGTGTGGTGTGTGTGTGTGTGTGTTGTATCTATGTCAGGGGGCATATTGTGATCGAGAGCCACAATCTCTTACTATTCTTCTCCCATGGAACTTTGTGGTACTGGTCATAAAAAAAAAAAAAAAAAGCCCCAATCCCAGAGCTTTCCTCTCCACTGACACCACCTCTACCCAACATCTCTTAATCCTCCTTCATTGCCCAAATTGTTTGTTTACAAATTAATTTTTAGATATTAATTTTATTTTCTCTATATATGAACTGTCTTGCCTGCATGTCTGTATGTTCATCTGAAGGTGTTAGCACCCTTGGAACAATGGTTGTTAGCTACCATGCCAATGCTTGGATCAGAACTTGTGTTCTTGGGAAGAGCAACAAATGCTCTTAACTGCTGGGCCATCTCTCCAGTTCTGCCTTTTTAAACCTTAATGTCCTCCCTCCCTGCCCGCCAGCTCCCTCCCTCCCTCCCTTCCCTCCCTCCTCCCTTCCTCCCTCCCTTCCCTCCCTCCTTCCCTCCCTCCTCCCTCCCTCCCTCCTCTCCCTCCCTTCCCTCCTTCCTTCCTTCCTTCCTTCCTTCCTTCCTTCCTTCCTTCCTTCCTTCCTTCCTTCCTTCCTTCCAGAATCTACACAGTGCCATGGTTCATAAAGAATCTTGAACTGGTTTTGATTTTGTTGATGTTGTCAAAACTGGAATTACAGCTGAATATGTTTCTCATTGGTTTCTGGAACAGTGCAAATTAGACTTCATAAACTTAAAGGTCAGTATCTGATGACCTAAATAGATGCAACATAGTTGATGTAGCCATCAGATCATCCGATATGCCAGGGTATCTCAGGATCAACAAGGACAGTGTTGAAGTGCAGTTTCACGGGCTTCACTCCAGACATACTGAGTCAGAGGCTTTGAACTTGGGTTTGTTTGTTTGCTCAAGATCTCTAGGTTATAGCACAGGGTGAAGTTGGTTCTAATCTAGAGCAGCATTTTCATATGAAATATGTTGTAAGCTCTAAATACACAACTCAGATATTAACACTTGAACACAGCCCCTTATTAACCAAATGCCCCACTGGCTTTATGAAAATGAGAAAGCACTTCCTTCTATTTAGAAAAGGCTACTTATCCCATCTCTAAGCAGCAGACCCACACCAGATCTTCACTCTGCTGCCTACAGTCTTGTGTAATGAGTTATCTGCATATCTTCATCCAGTGTCATGTTTCCATACACACTTGGTTGTGATGACAGAAATGGGTATAGATGTGAAGAAAAGATGAAATTTGGGTATTTTTCTTGTCAACCAGATTGTAAGATAAGTCCTGACCCAACATCTTTCTGCAGCAGCTGCATTTTCATTACAGAAGGGCTGAGTCATACTTACCATAAACAAATGAATCATAGTGCACATTATTCTTCATTTTTAACTTAGCTTAGTTAGTCCATTAAGTATCTGTTCTTATCCAAATCTGACTGACCAAAGGCCACGTTCAGAGTTTTGCATCCCTCTTCCTCAGACTTTCACTCTGGTGTTTTCCATGTATTAGGTTCTCTGTTTGTTATTAGTAGAGGCAATTTTTTTTCCCTGTTCAAAGAAATACTTGAGTTTAATTTTAGAAAAAATTAGTTCCATGTCAAAGGAAAACTCTTCGAAGATATAAGAGAATAATAAGTAATACTGTGAAATCATCAAATCCAATTATTATTATTATTATTATTATTATTTATTTTCGTGCTATTCCACATTGCTTCATCTCATCTTGATGAATGACAGAAATTCATCCACAAGAGGTGGGAGGGATTCTTTCCTGGAGTCTCAGCTCCTTTTGAGAGGAGTTTGAAAAACTCAGAGGTGATTTTGAAGCTTGTCTTTGAATAGTCACAGTTACACCAAGAATAATAAAAAAGGGAAGCTATGTATGGAGAACTGTACAACATTACTTACAGTTAACAGATGACAATATGAGTAAGTTAGGACAGTTAACATTTCCAGTTAACCTGGAAAATTGTTCAATTTTTGAAGATTATTGGAAAGGTTTAATGAAACTTCAACCAAAATTCTGCTGATTTTTTTAAACAGTGAAAAAATGTAATTTTTTTTAAGAAAAAGACTGACCTATAGAAAGCCAACCCCTAACACTATTAACGATATTCTGCTATGCTTGCAGGCAGGGATCTAGCCTAATTGTCCCCTGAGAGGCTTCATCCAGCAGCTGAGGGAAACAGATGCAGGGATCCACAGCCAAACATTAGGCAGACCTTGAAGAGTCTTGTGAAGGAGTGGAAAAGAGGAATAAGGGAGCTGGAAGGCTTAAAGACACCACAAGAAGATCTAGAGTGTCAACCTTGTTGGGACTTTCAGATAGGCTTTTTTTGTGAGCACAGCATAGCATCACCAATAGTGTCAGGCCTTGGGACCTCCCTTGAGCTGGATCCCAATTTGGGCCTGCCACTGGACCTCCTTTACCTCAGGCTATTCTCTATTTTTGTCCCTGCAGTTCTTTCAGACAGGAACAATTATGGGTGAGAGTTTTTGACCCATACCCTACCCCACCCCTCACTTGATGCCCCGTCTTTCTGCTGGAGGTGGAATCTACAAGTTCTCTCTCCCCACTGTAAGGCATTTTATTTAAGGTTCCCCCTTTGAGTCGTGAGGGTCTCTCACCTCCCAGGTCTCTGGTACATTCTGGAGGGTCCTCCCACCTCCTACTTCCCAAGGTTGCCTGTATCCATTCTTTCTGTTGGCCCTCAGCTTATCCCAAATATCATTAATAGGTTAACACTAGATTAACATCTATGTTCTTTTATAGCCCTCAGAATAAGAAAGAAAGAAAGAAAGAAAAAGAAGAAAGAAAGAAAGAAAGAAAGAAAGAAAGAAAGAAGGAAGGAAGGAAGGAAGGAAGGAAGGAAGGAAGGAAGGAAGAAAAATGAACAAGAAGAAAGGAAGGAAGAAAAGAAGGGAAAATAAAAGTAGAGGGATAAACCTCATAATAACCCATGTTTATAGAATCTATATCAGTGGTTCTCAATATGAGGGTTGCATATCAGGTATCCTATCCTATATATCAGATATTTACATTATGAATATACAATAGAAAATTACAGTTATGAAGTAGCATAAAATAATTTTATGGTTGGGGGTCACAACAGCATAAGGAACTATGTTAAAGGATAGCAGCATTAGGAAGGTTGAGAACCACTACACTATATAAACTGAACATGACTTTAAGATCATGTTCTATAAATATTTTAATTAGTCAAATTGCTTATTTATATTAATTTTATTTTGAACTATGTGTTTATTTGTGAGTATCTGTGTGGAGGTATAAGCATGTGAATTTAGGTACCTGAGAAATTCAGGAGAGGGAGTAAGATCCCTTGGTGCTGGAATCACAGGTAGTTGTGCATCCCTGATGTGGGTGCTGGGAACAAATTGGGTCCTCTGGATGAACAGTGTAAGGCTCTTTTGCACTGAGCCCTCAAAGTTTTAGCTGTGCTAACAGGGTTCTAAAAAGTTTTGAATCGTCGATTTCCTTTAAGTGTAGTACAGTAGTTATCTAGATTAGTTGTTCCCCGTAAATGAATTTGCTAATTCTATTAAGTTTGGCTTTTATGAGTTGTATATTGGGCTACTGAGAACTAAAGTACAAGAGTATCTTTGAGTCAGGAGATTTGCCTTAACAACATGGAAGCAAATAAGAAAGACAACATGCAGTGAAGTTCTTGCAGAGTTTGCAGTGAGAGCTATGCTTCTGTATCAGTGACCTCCCTGGTCTTTAAGGAGGGAAATGCCTTCCTGAGTCGATCATGCTGTCTGTTCATGAATACAATAAAGATTCCAGAAAGAGCTTTAATTGTTAGGAGTGGTGTCAACGAGAACAAATCCTGACAAAGGCAACAGAGTAATCAAACAAGTCTAGGAAGAAGAGTCACTCCACTGTACACTAATTATTCTTGAAGGCATACCTTCTTGATACTTTGATAGGAGGGCAGGAATTGAGGAAATGGTAATGCCTTCTTTGATGCACAAAGCTATTAGTGGTAAAATCCTACCATAGCACAATATACAAAGATTTCTCAAAAGAAATTCAGAAGTAAGCTCAGTTCTACTTTAGTAATTAAGTCACCTATAATCCATGTAAGAGCCTCATTGTGCTGACATTAACCAGGGGAGATGCTGTGACAAACCATTCCAGCTCTCATCTATACAGTTGAGTCTAGTCGTATGGGGTTAACAAGAGGAGGACATGGGTGTGGCGTGTTATTGGGGATTTAGGACTTGCAGATACATTGAATGCATTCTTCATGATTACATCTTCCTGACAGGCTTAAGTATTAGTATTTGATCTCCAGGTATTGGTGTGATTTTAGAAGGTCATGGAGATTTTGTAGGGTGGGAACTGGCTGACAGAAAAAGGTGGGTGGGAACAGTCCTGAGTCAAATCTCGTCTCTGGCCTCTTCAGGTTTCTGTCCTCAGGGAGGTGACAAAGCTTTCGTGCCACAGGCTCCTGCTGCAGTGATGTTCTTTTCAGGTGCATGGGGCCAAGTGACTGTGATGTGTAAATCAGTTTTTTAAAAATATCTGCTAATTAACTATATTCTTTAAGAGAATCTACCACATTGACAAAAGCAATTTGTACACAGGCCAGAAAACAGTAACTTACTGAGTTATTAAGAAATTGGGTTTGTAGACACATAATGGTGAACTTAAAGAGTTGAATAAAACTTTTCATGTGCATTTGTATCCAGCAAACAGGAAATTTACAGACAACCAAAATAGGACCATGAATTCGTAGATTTTTACACAACCAGAAGCAGTGATAGAAATGCAGACATTTCATATGGGTGAGATTGGTAGCAAAGAAAGCAAAGATACTGTAGTATATAACATGAGATATATATTTGCATTAAAGCGTTGACTTAAGTGCAGAAAACTAAATAAACTGGAGTTCTGGGATCATGTAAAATTGAATTCAAATCCTGATTCTACTGTTAATTCATTTTCAAAATCTTAGTAAAATGTCTGTAAAATTATCAATTTTTTTAGTATTTTTGGGTACTATTGACCCATATACAAAACCCTTTGCAGATATCTAGATTTTATTAGATCCCATCTATGGTCTTCTCAGAGTTAATAGTTTTTTGACTTATTAATATTTTCATATAATAATAATTTTAAAACATAGTAACTTTATTAGGAAATGATAATAGGTTAATTATGATATATTATATATATATATTATGTTTTGCTGCCTGCATCATATGTACAATACTCATGAAAGCCAGAAGATGGCATCAGATCTCCCAGAACTGGAGTTACAGAGCTTGTGTGCAGCTATGGCGGTGCTGGGGATTGAGCTTGGGTCCTCTATAAGAGCAACAAGTGCTCATAACTGATGAACAATCTTTCCAGGCTACCATTACAATATTTTTGCACATGTATATCTGTACTTTAATCATATTCACCCCTAATTATTCTATTTTATTTTTTGATGACCCATGGTTATTTTAAAACTGTATCACTGAATCTCCATTTCATATAATAGCTGTAGTTTCTCTGTTATTGATGTCTACTCTTTTTCCATTATAACCTAATAGTATACATGAAATTGTATTGACTGTTTTTGTACTTATTAATACTTATTTTATACCTGAAATGTGATTGATTCATGTAAAATTTGCTTGAGGAAAATTTGTATTCTACAGTTGTTACAAGGAGTATTCTATAGGTGTATTCTTTAAAATTTATTTGGTCTATAATAACAACAATGTTTAAATCAGAAATTTGTTGAATTTATTGGAAATACTCATATCATCCATTGATGGCAATCTGACATTAAAATTATCCACTATTATTATATTTGAATTGAAATATCTCTTTATCTTCAGTAGGTTTATTTGATAAAATTTGTCAGTTCAATATTCATTTAACACATATTTGAACTTATCATAGTAACTGATTATTCATGCCAAATAGGCAGATACATTCTTGCTTGCCTTTAGATTCCACTGACTTATGAAGTAATTTTTTGTTAAGTTTCAGTCTGTGCATTTCTTCTAGATAAACATAGTTGGATCTTGCTTTTCACACACGTAGATAGCTTCACATTTTATTTGCAGAGATAATGTTTATACATAAAACTTTATTTAAATGTATATATTTAAATTCATCTTAGAGATGTACTGGTTTGCTAAATGTAATGATCAAGCTTCATTACTATCTGGGCTGGATTTTAGAGTCACCAAGGAAACTGAGGTCTGGATCTGTCTATGATGGTGTTTCTATATAAGACTGACTGAAAGGAAAGACACAACTTTAGTGTGAACTACTTGCATAGACTGTGTGAAGGTCTGATGAGCACTAACATCCATCTCTCTATGCTCTATGTTGCTTAATGAAGTCAGTTGCTCATGTTTCTGCATCTATATGTCTGTCACATCCATGTCTTCTCTACTATGATGGGCTCTAACACCAAACTTTACTAAATAAGTCCTTCCTTCCTAAAGCTGTCTATGTTAGTTATTTTGTTACAACAAGGAAAGTACCTGATATAGAAAATTGTATCAGGAGTGGGTTCATTGTTGTGATAAATCTGAAAAGGTGGTTCTGTAAGCTTTTGGAATAGCTTTTAAGAAGGATTGTGGAAAAGTTTGGAGCTATGGGCTAGAGAAGCCCTATAATGTGTATATAAAGCTTTCCAGAACATTCTGGTGGAATCCTCAGTTTGGAAGACCACAAAGCTGAGAGAAATCTGGAGAGTTGAAGAGTGATTCACAAGGTCTCAGAGAGAAACAAGGACTCAATTGGGAACTGGACTGAAAATCACCTATATGATGGTCTGGCAAAGACTCTGCTACATTTGCCTCTTCATTGACAATTGGGCAAGGAAACAAATGTGTTTAAAGATGTAGACAAGGAGTTACCAAGAAAGCATCTGTAATTAAGTATAAAGAACTTTT